>CM076570.1:1026145295-1026354891 GCA_034641835.2 Pinus albicaulis
AAACCAACGGGAATGTCAGATGAAGACTGGAAGAAACTGGATCAGAAGGCTAAGAGCACAATACGGTTGTGTGTCTCAGATTCAGTATTGTTGAATGTATCTGGGGAAGCTACGGCGAAGAATTTGTGGGAAAAACTTGGGACTTTGTACCAATCTAAGTCTCTAGTGAATAAGTTGTTCCTGCGGAAAAAGCTGTATAACCTGAGGATGAAGGATGGAGACTCTGTGACAGAGCATCTGAACGCCTTCAATACTGTGGTAAGTCAGCTGTCGTCTGTTGATATTAAAATCTCAGATGAAGATAAGTGCATCAGTTTGTTGTGCTCTCTACCAGACTCGTGGGACAGTCTGGTTATTGCAATAGGTAGTAATACAACTACCTTGAATTTTGATGACATTGTCTCAGCCTTGCTGTCGGAGGAAATGAGACGGAGAAATATGGAGGGTCAGAATGGAGATGCCTTATCTGTACGAGGAAGGTCCCAGAACAGAAACAAGAATAAGGTTTCGAGTGGGAGATCTAAATCTAGAGGGAGATCTAAATCTCCCGGAAAGTTTGTAAAGGTGTGCTGGAAATGCGGAAAGGAAGGACACTACAAAAAGGAATGCAGATCTAAAGCTCCTGAGAAAGGAAAGGGATCTGATGAAGCTCCTTCTGCAGAGGAAAAAACCACCTCGAATGAAGGTGGGGATGTGTATTTGGCTTCTTCTTCAAATACACATGTAGATCATGAGTCATGGTTGATTGACTCAGGTGCATCCTTTCACTTCACTCCCCATAGGGAGTGGTTTTGCGAGTATGAGAAATATGATGGTGGTGATGTCTTCCTATGGGATGATAGGAGGGCTAGAATCATCGGACGTGGAAAGGTCAAGCTGAAGCTGCAAGGTGGAAGGATTAGAACACTTCCTGGTGTTCTGCATATTCCTGCATTGGCTAGAAATTTGATTTCTGTAAGCAAGATGGATGATGCAGGTGTAAAAACAGTGTTCGAGAAAGATTCCTGCAAGATGGTTCGGGGATCACTGGTACTAATGCGGGGAGTTCGGACTGGAACTCTATACAAGCTAGAAGGTAGCACTGTTATTGATGGGTGTAATAGTTCTATGGTTCCTGAAAGTGGAGCCGAAAGCCTAGCTGTCTCTGGAGAAAAGACCATGTTATGGCATCAAAGGCTTGGACATATTGGAGAGAAGGGCCTTCAGATACTGTACAAAAATGGTATGGTAGAAGGTATGTCTAATTGTTCTCTGGATTTCGATTTCTGTGAACATTGTGTATATGGGAAGCAGAATCGGGTGAGTTTTCCTTCTGGTGCTAAGAGGGCAAACAAGATATTAGAACTTGTGCACAGTGATGTGTTTGGACCTGTGTCAGTTCCATCACTAGGAAAATCTGTGTACTCTGTTTCATTCATAGATGACTTCTCAAGGAACACATGGATATATTTCTGGAGGAAGAAATCTGAAGTCTTTGACAAATTTAAAGAATTTAAGGCTCTGGGAAAACCTCAGACAGAGAAGAAGATAAAGGAATTGAGGACAGATAATGGTGGGGAGTTCTGCAAGAAGGAATTTGAAGAGTTCTGTAAGAAGTGTGGTATAGCACGACAGAAGACTACTCCATACACACCGCAGCAAAATGGAGTTGCGGAAAGAATGAACAGAACACTGATGGAAAAGGCAAGAAGCATGCTCAGTGGTACCGGGTTAGGACAAGAATTCTGGGCAGAGGCAGTGGAGACTGCATGCTATCTGGTTAACAGATCACCTTCATCAGTGTTGGAGGATAAGACTCCACATGAGGTATGGACTGGTAAGAAACCCTCTCTTTCACATCTATGGGTATTTGGATGTGATGCATATGTACATGTTCCAAAGGAGAAAAGGACCAAGTTGGATAATAAATCTGAAAGGTGCATCTTTATTGGGTATAAAGATGGTTTAAAGGGTTACAAGCTTTGGAACCCAGAAACAAGGAAGGTTGTGTACAGTCGAGATGTGGTGTTTAGAGAAGTGAAAGATGTTGTTAAACATGAAGTCCTATCAAAGGAACCTGAAAAGATAGAGTTTGAGCTAAAGGAGGATGAATCAAATTCTACAATAGAAGAAGACTCAGAAGATGAAGAGCCACAAACTCCAGCTTTGAGAAGATCAGTTCGAGAAAGAAGGCAACCAGAAAGGCATAGTCCATCTGCTTTCTGTTCAGGTTTTGCCTTAAATATAACTGATGATGAACCCAGAACTGTCAGGGAGGCAGTAGATTCAGAGGATGGAAAACTCTGGAAGGAGGCCATGGTTGATGAAATGGCATCCTTGCACAAAAACGATGCATGGGATCTGGTGGATTTGCCGGCTGGAAGGAATCCCATTGGGAGAAAATGGGTGTTTAAGAAGAAGATGAATGTAGAAGGCAAGGTGGAGAAATACAAAGTTCGATTGGTAGCGAAAGGTTATTCCCAGGTGCCGGGAATTGATTTTGGTGATATTTTTTCTCCTGTTTCCAAAGTTACTTCTATTAGATTACTTTTATCTGTTGCTGCTGCATTTGATTTTGAGATAGAACAGATGGATGTGAAGACAACATTTCTTCACGGGGATCTAGAAGAGGAGATCTACATGAAGCAACCCGAAGGCTTTATGGTGAAGGGTAAGAAAGAACTGGTATGCAGGTTGAAGAAGTCTCTGTATGGGTTAAAACAGTCACCAAGGATGTGGTATCAGAAATTTGATACCTATATACTGGGACTTGGCTTCACCAAAAGCAAGGAGGATCACTGTGTTTATTTTAAATTAATTGGTGACCATGTTATTTATTTGGTATTGTATGTGGATGATATGTTGTTGATTGGAAATGACAAAGAAATTATCCAAGATTTGAAGACCCAACTGCTCTCCAAATTCGACATGAAGGATCTTGGTGCTGCAAACTATATTTTGGGCATGGAAATTAAGAGAGATCGGGAAAAGAGGAAGCTCTGGTTAAACCAGAGGAAGTATGTCGAGACTATATTATAGAGGTTCAATATGCAGGATAGTAAACCGGTGAATGTTCCTATTCCTGTAGGTGTAAAGCTGTGTGCTGAATAGTGTCCCAAGACACAAGAAGAAGAGGAGTATATGTCCCATGTTCCATATGAAAGTGCAGTGGGTAGCCTGATGTATGCAATGGTCTGTACCAGACCAGAAATTGCACATGCAGTGGGAGTATTGAGCAGGTTTATGTCAAACCCAGGGAAGGAGCATTGGACAATAGTGAAGCGGGTTTTCGGATATTTATGTGGCACTAGTGATTATGGCTTGTGCTACCAGGGAAGACCAGGATTGGAAAGAATGTTGGACATTCGTGGTTTTGTTGATGCAGACTGGGCTGGAGATCTGGACCAAAGAAGATATACAAGTGGGTATGTGTTTAGCCTATTTGGAGGTGCAGTCAGTTGGATGAGTAAAAGACAGTCTGTAGTGGCGCTTTCAACTACAGAGGCAGAATACATAGCAGCCACTCATGCAAGCAAGGAAGCAGTTTGGTTGGAGAGATTGTGTTCAAGTATGGGGTTGGTACAGCAAGCTATAAGGATAGACTGTGATAGCCAAAGTGCAATTTTCTTGGCTAAGAACCCTGCTTATCATTCAAAGACAAAGCACATTGATGTTCAATATCACTTTGTTAGAGATATGGTTGAGGCTAAAAAGGGTGTTGCTGGTAAAGGTGGACACTTTGAAGAATGTTGCAGATGCATTGACGAAGTCTGTGAGCACTCAGAAGTTCTCTTGGTGTAGAGAAACAATGGGTGTTGAAGAATTGGCCAAATGACTAAGCTCTCCTGTGGCCCCCTGTGGAAAGAAAACAACAAGTGGGAGAATGTTGGGTATGTGTTATATTCTTTCCACGACTAAGCACGCGCCCCCCCTGTCGGGGTCCGGGGCAGCGCCCCGGCGAAAATTTTGGTTCCTTAATTTCCGCTGGGTAGTCTGCGTCGATGGTTTTGTGCATGGTTTTGCACATGGTTTTGGGGTTCGATGGTTGTCGGCCCCTGGTATTTTTGTAGATCCGGTCAAGGGAACTACGGTTATGTTCTAATCCAGGGTTAATGGATTGGGGTTTATGTATGCTCCGGCATGTATATATATGTGTTGTAACACTAAAAGGAAAATAATGAAAAATCAAGCTGGTCGTCCCGATTTGGGATCCAGGGGAAAATCTCTGTGTTTTTATGTTTTATGTTTTATGCTCTCGCAATTGTTTATTTTTGTTATAAGATTCGTGTGTAGATAATTTCTGTTCAGGGTTAAAACCTACATATCTCTCAAACCGTGAAGAATTATGTGGCATGCCATATATCAATAGAAACATCTCGACAAGTAGAAACCATCAAAAGAATTATTGACCTATAATATAGTAATTTGGTAGGTCAAAATTTCCATGAAATATTGGGGTAGCCCCTGGTGCTGCTTGGGTTGACATCAATGACAATTGTTGATCAACAATCTCCCCCTTTGGCATTGATGGCAACACAAGTACTCCCCCTGCGACCATGACACCTCTTCCTACAACATTCTCTCCCCCTTTGACATCAATGACAAAGGGTAACTCCCATTGACACACAACCATCCTGAAAACATGTATAACTTCCACTCCGCCTTTATATTATGAATAAGGAAAATCTAATGAGGACTTGGGAGAATCCCAAGCTTATGGAAAAGATATTCAAATGCTTCACGAGGTAAAGGTTTAGTGAAGATATCAATGATTTGTTCTTTTGTACCAACATACTCAAGTTTGATATTCTTCTCAGTGACTTGTTCTCTGACAAAATGATATTTGATTGGAATGTGTTTTTTTTTTGAATGCATGACAAGATTCTTGGAGATGCTGATGGCACTGGTGTTGTCACAAAATATGGGAATAGGCTCACTGAATTGTACTTTAAGATCTTGCAAAGTTTGTTTCATCCAAAGGAATTGAGTACAACATGATGATGCTAAAATGCATTCTGATTCTGTTGTAGATAACGAGATTGAGGTTTTGTTTTGCTCAACCATGATATGAGATAACCACCTAGATAGAATGCTGCTCCACTAGTACTCTCACGATCATCAATGCTTACTGCCCAATTTGCATCTGTAAAGGCTTGAATAATGAGATTGTTACCCTTGGGATACCACAAGTCATATTCTTTTGTCCCCTTTAGATATCGAAGAATTATTTTGACGGCAATAATATGTGATTCTTTTGGTGCTGCTTGGAATCTTGCTACTTGTCCAACTTCTTGCATAACATCTAGCTGAGAGGTTGTTACATATAGAAGACTACCAATCATATAATTTTACAACCTTTGATCCACATACTTAGATGAGTCGTCTATGCTCAATTTGAAACCTGCTATCATCAGAGTAAGGAAGGGTTTTCAATCTTCCATTTTGAATTTTTTGAGCATTTCCTTGATGTACTTGGATTGACATATAAATATTCCTTTCTCTTGTTGAGATATTTGAAGCCCTAAGAAGTATATCAACACACCAAGTAAAGACATCTCGAACTCACTTTTCATCTTTGTAGAAAATTTCTTACTTAGTTGATCATCATTGCTACCAAATATTATATCATCCACATATACCTCAATGATTGTTAAATTATCTTTATCTATTTGTACATAAATATTTCTATCAACAATACCTTTCTTGAACCCTTATTGACATAGATATCCATCCAGATGAGCATACCATGCTCTTGGAGCCTTCTTGAGACCATATAGAACCTTCTTTAACCTGTAAACATAGTCTTCTTTCTCTGATAGTAGAAAACCTTCAGGTTGTTCAATGTAAACTTCTTCTTCTAATTCGCCATTCATAAATGTTGACTTCACACCCATTTGGTAGACTTTGATTTTTCTTGAACATGCATAGGTGAGAAACATTTAGATGGCTTCCATTTTGGCAACTGGTGCAAATGTTTCATCGAAATCAATTCCTTCCACTTGTGCATAGCCTTTGCAAACCAATCTTGCTTTGTTTCTGGTAACTTGTCCATATTCATTCAATTTGTTCCTGAAAACCCATTTTGTCCCAATGAATTTTTTATCTTTTTGTCGTGGAACTAATTCCCAGGTGTTATTCTTCTCGATTTTATCCAATTCTTCATTCATAGCTGCTACCCAATCTTCATTCTGGCTCGCTTCCTCAAAAATACTAGGCTCAAAGGTTGCTAGAAATAAATGTGAGATTGTTGTGATGAACGAAGTCGTCGACCTTCATTTATGTCACCAATGATTTGATTTGATGGATGGTTCTTTTGAATCCATTATTTTATTCTCTTTGGAGGAGCTTCTTGTTGTTGTCCTGGTATATCTTGATGATCATTATTTACTTCTTCCTGGTTGATAGTTGCTTCTTGTTCTATAATTTTCTCTGTGTCCTTTTCAGCCTCTGTCTCAAGTTTCAAAGATTCTAGACCCTCATGATATTTTTTAGAACACCACCTTCGTCAAATGTAAAATATATGCTCTCCACTATATGTTTTCGTCTTAGATTATAGCATTTATAGGCCTTTCTTTTGCGTGAGTAACCAAGAAAGATACATTCATCAAAACATGATTCAAACTTACCCAATTTTGATATTCTCTTTTGATATAACATTTGCTTCGAAAGATTCTGAAATATTTTACATTAGCTTGTTTTCCTTTCCATAATTCATATGGGGTCTTGTTGCAATTATTTCTGAGAAGACTTCGGTTGATAATGAAGATTGTTGTATCAATTGCTTGAACCCAGAATTTATCATCCATTTTTGAGTCCTTCAACATTGTTCTACCCATTTCCTATATGGTTTTTTTCTTTCTTTCAGCAACTCCATTTTGCTGAGGTGTTCGTGCTGTTGAAAATTATTTTTTTATTCCATTTTCATCACAGTATTGCTGAAATAATTTGGAAGTGAATTCTCCTCCATTATTTGATCTTAGAAACTTTATTTTCAAATAATTTTCATTTTCGACCAACTCCTTGTAGATCTTAAAGCACTCAAATGCTTCAGATTTTTTCTTTAGGAAATTGATGATGTCATATTGCTATAGTCAGATATCATTAACATGAAATATAATTCTCCATTTAAGCCTTTTGTTCTCACATGACCACATAGATCAATATGTATCAATTCCAATGGATGTGATGTAAAGTGCTCTTTTGTTTGAAATGGGACTTTTGTTTTGAGATTTGGAAGGTTGGAAGGTTTTGAGATTTTTGGCATTTCTCGCACTGCTTCGTTTTTTCTTAGCCTAAAAATATTGTCAAATTTTATGTGACACATTCGTTTGTGCCATAACCATCTTTCATCTTCTTTAGCTATTAGACATGTTTTAGTTGCTTCATCCAGAACATATATGTTGTTTGGAGCTCGACTTGCTGTAGACACAATTTTACCATACCTGCCTTTCCTGATTTCACATTTTGTGGAGTTGAATAGCATTATGTGTCCTTGATCACACATTTGTCCAACACTGAGAAGATTGTGATTCATGTTTTCAACCAATAGAACATTCTTGGCTATAACATATTTTCTTCCGAGAGTGACGGTACCTGATCCTATAACATTTGAAGATCCATCATTTCCAAAGGATATGGTTCCATTCTTCTTCTATTTCAGGGGTGAAAATTTGCTTCTATCTCTAGTCATATGCGTTGAGAAACCACTATCAACATACCACACATATTTGTTGTTTTGAGCCTTGAGAGCGAGAGCACAATTATCAGTCTTCTTCTTCATCCATGTTCGTTCGTTCTGTGGCTTCGAAGATTCTTCTGGAGGATTTTTAAGTCTGCAGTCTCTAGCTATGTTTCCAAAGTCATGACATATGTAACATTCCATATTATTTCTTAAATGTCCAAATCTATTGATGTTTCGTTGAGCCCTGGGAGGTTCATATTTGAAGGATCTCCTAGAATTTATTGGTTCCTAGGGTACGTGTGACATTCCACAGCTTTATGACCAAATTTTCCACATGAATAACAATAGCCATCAAAAATATGTTGGTACCTGGATGGAAATATTCGTCAAGGAATCATCTTCCAAGGATGTTCTTGTGAATATTGTCCAATGAACTTTACATGCATGTAAAATCTCATAGGTTCATTGTATTTTGTTGTAGAAGGTCTTGCTTCTTCTTCTTTGTAATTGAGGTCAGTTCTGTCATTGTAAGATCATTGATTGTTGATGATTTCTTCGAGTGCCCTTGAGCTGTTGGCATATTTTTGGACAATTTTTCCCTTCTTCACTTCCTTACGCAACGAGACTACTTCAGCTTCTAATGCTTCCCTTTCTTGGTTGCTTTCTTCCAACTCCTTTTGAAGTGACTCTTCAATACATTTTTTCTCTACAAATTCAATTTTGAGACCTTGAACTTGTTCTTCAAGAGTATTGGAATGGATCTTCTCAGCCTTGAGCTCTTTTATAAGTTTGATTGCCTCCTTAGAAATTCTTTTATGGTAAACCCTTCTTCTTCGTTGTTTTATACCTCTTCTTTATTATGCTTGGCCATAAACAATACTTTCTCATTGGCTTATTTTTCATTGTCACTGTCTTCATTAGATGATGAGCTATCTTCATTAGAGAGAAATTTTCTTTTGGATCCTTTCTTTTTGCCTTGCTTATTGAATTTTTTAAATCCTTTCCTTCCTTTTGAGTTGCCATCACTTATGTTCAAACATTTTGCTGCGAAATTCCCAACCTCACCACACCTAAAACATATCAATGGAAGTTTACCTTTGAATTTTCCCTTACCAATTTTTAGTTTTCTTGTAAAGTAAGAATATTCTTCATCTGAAAGACCTTCTTCATCATCTCCCTTTTCTTCAAACTTGCAGGTGCATGTCTTTTCAATTGAACGTTGTTTTTCCTTATTAGTTTTCTTGGATGCAATGAACATAGTTTCTAGATGAAAAGTACCCTCTTCTTAATCAAGTCTCATTTCATATGCTATGAGAGATACATGTAATTCCTCTTTGCTGAGTTTGTCTAGATTTTCACTGTATTCTAAGACCACTACCTTTGGGTTGAATCTCCCTGTTAATGTTCTAAGAATATTTCATATAATAGTCTTCTCATCAACTGGCTCTCCCAATCCTTCCAGAGTGTTGGTTATTTCATCTACGTATTGGAATTATGCAGCAATGTTGCCATCTTCTTTCATTCTGAGTTGCTCAAATTTTGCTCTATAGATTTCAAGCTTTGCTTCTTTGACATTTGAATCACCTGCATATATATTCTCAGGCTTGTCCCATACATTTTTCGCAGTTTTACCACCCAACACCTTATGATAAGCAGATTTAATAAGTCCACTAATAACAATATTCTTCTCTTTTGCATCATTTACAAAAATATTCTTACGTTGTTCATCCATGGTTGGTGTAAATCCATTTTGAACAGTGTCCCATACTTCGTAACCTTGCACTAAGAGATAGACCTCCATTCTTCCTTTCCAAAGTGCATAATTATTTTCATTGAACAGAGGTAAACCATTCTTGGTATGCTCCATGACCTATTTCCATCTGTTAAACTGCCATTGAAGGAACCAAGCTCTGATACCAATTTTTGGAAATACTGAGAGGGGGGGTGAATCAGTCTTCCTTTCAATTAGAGCATTAGTAAATCTTCAATTATTATCAGTGTTTGTACAATGATAGTAGTAAACAAAAGGAACACAAATGCACAATTTTTTAAGGTGGAAACCCACTCCGGGACAAAAACCATCTAATGATTTCTAATAATTCTTTAATATTCAACTCCAATTGAAAATAAACCTCTAACTTCCTAGAATATAGAAAAGCATTCTTCTCCAACTCCCACCGGATGTATGCTCCAATGCTCGAGATTCTTCAGTAGTCAACTAAACAAATGCCCCAACACCCAATGAGATACAACTCACCCTAGCACCACCCTACCACCTTGAATTTTTCATAGGCTTGAACCTATTGGTGACTTCATGCACCAACCTAGCACCACCCTACTAGCCTATAGAAGAATAAAAGAAGAATGGACTCCCGTACCAGGGAAAATGGTCTACTTTACAATGATATAGAATGATGTAGAAGAATAAGACACACTAGATCATAACCTTGACTATGACACAACCACCTAATGATGATATTAGACCTCCAGACACTTCCTCTTCAACTCTTGGCAAATAGACACTAATACAATTTTTACAATCATGTATTTACAATGACTTAGTACAATGATACCTTACAGTGACTATATGCAGTGCTGCCCACTTGGCGACTTCATGTGATGAACTTATTTTTGTTGTTCTTCACCTTGATTTCTATTCTTGTCATGCTACCCTCTACTATACCTTTCTTTGCTTTGCTACCCTAGAAATTCTGGTCCTTTGCAGCCCTTGACAACACATGATCTAGCTTTTTATTTCCTTCTAGGAGCTCGATATTGAATCTGGTGTGTATTTGTTATTTTAGATCCCCAATTTGTGATTTTCGGTCCTGTAGTGTTCATCTAAGTCTTCTTTCCAATGCCATAGGTCTGAAACAATTTTGATTCTTCAAGGGAGATTTATTCCCAATCTCTCACAATGCCCTTATTATGGACTATTTCATTAGAGTTAACTTTTACGGCGTGCTACGTGTCACTGTTTATTTATTCATATCTGAAATTGATACAAAAAAAACTACAGTCCGTGCACTATCTTTCCCTTTTTACATAATTTCAATCCGATACTCAGAGAGAGAGTTACGATGATTTTCCCAAGGTCACTTCGTTGAGATGAATTTCAGGGGCCTGCAAAAACACTGACTTCCACAGATCATATCTCTGAAAATATTATGTACCTTGATCTAAAATTTTTACAAGAGATTCCTCAGGATTTCGGCTTCACCTCATAAAAATTTCAGCTTCTGAACCTTCATAGAAAAATTTTTAGAGCAAAACTTCCACGATGACCCGTTTTAGATAGTGAAATCCCTACATAAGGAGGATATGAGGATCACAATTTATATAAATGCTTAGGTTGAGAGGGGCTTCAACAAGTGAACGTGGGAGGGATTTTAGGAGCTTAAAAATGATTAATTATTTACTTTTCAATGTCTCATGCCACAACCCTATGGGGTTTTATCCCACTAATTGGGGTTACAAACTTCAAACATGAATATCTCTCAAATCGTAAAGAATTACGTGGCTTGCCATATATCAATGGAAACATCTTGACAAGTAGAAACCATCAAAAGTATTCTCGACCCAGAATATAGTAATTTGGTAGGTCAAAATTTTCATGAAATATTGGGGTAGCCCCTGGTGCTGCTTGGGTTGACATCAATGACAACTACTGATCACAAGTCTCACATTGATTTATACAAGAAATAAATTATTGTGTATTTAATTAATATTTTTATATATGACTATTTCCACATTGTATAGCCATACAACTATGTGATTTAAATAAATTATTATGTGTTTAATTAATTTATTTATATAAGGATATTTCTCACATTATACACTTGTAGAGTTCTACAATTTGTCCTATGCAATTTAGGTATTATTTCCAACATTTTATTAACGCACCAGGCCACTTAACTTGACAAAACTCCGACCCTAACTAAACTGACTTTGTTGCTACAAACTTATACTAAAAATTTCCTCCAATTATTGGAATATGTTAAGTCAGATATACTTATCTGTTCTCCTTATTTTCTTCAACCGCATCTGAAATCTGGAACTCTTCCGGTAACACTGCCTTATCCTCCCTACCACGAGATTAGTAACCACTGTCTCCCCCCATGCTATTTTCAAAAGCATGGTGTTAGTTATAACTCAACACAGTTAGCTTCTATGACTATCTGGTCCTCACCATACTTAGTCCAGGCCTTCCTGTTTCACAAATCCATCTGACACTTCAGTATGGTTCATTACTTCAAATATTTCTTGTTGCCCTCTCCTCTCCTTGGATACCTGAGATACATATTACCTTGTTGGTTCCCTTTTTTTCCATTTTTAACCTTAAGGAGACTCTATGGTTAGGTTACCACCTGCCCCATAATCGAAAAAATACCTTTACATGTGAGGGACAATTACGCATGAATTCCCAAATGAGTTTTCCATAAGACCTACATCATTATAAAAATATTTCAATATTAAAATAAAATAGTATTTAACATTCAATGCTTTAATAGTTCGTAAAAAATCATGCCTTTTAACTGAAGTAATTATTATTTACACATTTCTTAGGGGATGTCACATATCTCCCCCCATAAACCAAACATCATCCTGATGTTTTCACACTACTAGAACAAGCTTGGGTAATCTTCTTTCATAAGTTTTTCATCTTCCCAGGTAGCCTCTTCTGGGGTAAAGTGTCACCATCACACTTTAACCTGCTTGATGACTCGTCTCTACAACATTACTCCTATCTGATCGAGTATGTGTAGGGTCTCGATTAGGAATTTTCTGTCTGACTCGGCCTACATAGAAAATTAAAAAAATACTTGTTATATTATTCATCTTACATGAAATTTTATTTGTAAAAAGAAATAAATATTTACATATATGTATTGTTATTTTGAAATTTAGCTTTATGTCTTGCCAATTGATTATATTTTTAGGATCATATGTGTATTTATTTAATACATAAACATGGAAAATTTTATGTACATTTATATGACTTGGAAAGGCTAATTGATAGGCTACCAGCCAAGCCTCGGCGAAAATTTGGAAAGGACCACAAAATAAAGGTGCCAACTTAGGAAAAATTCACCATTGTAAGGTGATTTTATTGGGTATTATTTGTACATAAACATGTTCCCCAAATTGGAATTCAAGGTAACTAAATTTATTTTTAGCATAGGTCTTTTTTCGATCTTGTGCGACCTTTAAATTCATCCTTACTTTCCTTAATACCTCCTCCATTTATTTTAACATGTCAGTTCTCAACATTAATTTATCTTCATGGCCTCCCAAATTTATCGGTGTTTTACATCTATGTCCATACAATAACTCTAAGGGGATCATTTTCAGGGATGTATGATAACTATTGTTGCAAGAAAATTCCACTAAATGTATATGGTCCTCCCATTTAGAGGGTTGTTGCATTACATACACTCTTAACATATCCTCAATCACTTGATTTACCCACTCGTCCTACCCATCTATTTGAGGATGATAGGTTGTACTAAATTTTATTTGAGTTCTTAAAGCCTCAAAGAGAGATTTCCAGAACATAGATGTAAACTTCACACTTCTATCTGAAATTATTGCTTTTGGTATTCCATGTAGTCTAAAAATTTATTTCATAAATATGTGATCAATTTGAGATATTTGAAAGGTAGGTTGTATGGGAATAAAATGAGCTGAATTGTTGATTTTGTCCACAACCACTATTATAGAATCATTCTGCTTTTTAGTCTTGGGTAAACTCCTAATAAAATCAAATATGATAGTATCCTATTTCCATTCTGGAATAGGAAGTGGGGGAAGCAATCTAGATGGATGTTGGTGCTCAATATTTACCTTTTAACACTCTAAAAAATGAGCTAAATAATCAACCACTTCTTTTTTCATTCCAGGCGAAAAGTATTATTTTTTTAATGTAATGATCATTTTTTGATAAGTGGGATGAGCTTCATAAGAAATTCTATGATACTCATCGAGAATCGGTTGTTTGACACTTTTTTTATTGGGAGCATGCATTTTTCTTTAGTAAATTAAAATATTCTCATCATTTACTTGAAATCCTAATTGTTTTTCACTATTGTTCATGATTTGAGCTCGAAACCATAAAAATTGATATTTGGGATCTCTTTGGGTTGCTTCTTTGATTTGTTGTTTAAACACGACCTCAACTTTGCTAAAGGAAAGTTCATAAACACAATTCGTTTTTCGACTCAAAAAATCCACTAATTGGTTTTATTTTCCTTTTAAATACTTAATTTCAAAATAAAATTCACTTAGAAAGGAAACACAATGTGCCTATTGAGCATTCAAATTAGGCTTCTTGAAATAGTATTTTAAACTATGGGGGTTTGTCATTAGTAGAAACGTCTTTCCCAATAAATATTGTTGCCACATATTTAACGTGTGTATCACTGTTGTGAGATCTAAGTCATATGTTGATTATTTCAGCTCATGTTCCTTCATATTCCAAGATTCATAATTTATAACTATGCCCTCTTGCATTAATACTCTCCCTACACTTTCCTTACATGCATCTGTGCTGATAGCAAATTCCTTGTCTAGGTTTGTAATGCTTATAATAGTAGTAGCGGTAAGTAATTATTTCAATCGGTCAAAATTGTTTTGACAATCAGTTGTCCACTTGAAGACTCTTCCTTTCTTTTGTAAGGAGGTAATAGGATACACTAATTTGGAGAATTGTTCAACAAATCTCCTATAATACCTACCCAATCCCATAAACGACCCTATATTAGTCACATTTTTTGGAGTTAGCCATTCCATTATGGTTTTTATTTTCTGTAGGTATACAACAATTCCATCCTTACTTATGAAATGTCCTAGATACTGAATTTGTTCTTAAATAAATCAAATTTATTGTATTTTGCATATATTTGATGCTCCCTTAGGGTCTGTAAAACAATTCACAAATTTTCTTTATGCTCCTCCATATTCTAGGAATACACCAGTATGTCATCAATAAATATCAACACAAATGTAACCAAAAATTGATGAAATACATTGTTCATAAGACACATAAAAGTAGTTGGGGCATTAGATAGCCCAAAAGGAAAAATGAAAAATTCATAACTCCCATAGTGAGTCCTAAAAGTTGTTTTGAATACATCCCCCTATTTTATTCGTATTTGATAGTAACCCGAATGAAGATAAATCTTGGAGAATATTGTAGCCCTTTTTAATTGATCAAAAAACTCATCAATACATGGTAAGGGGTACTTTTTTTTTACTGTCAACTTGTTTTATTATCTGTAGTCAATACACAAACATAAGGTTCCATCCTTCTTCTGCACAAAAAGTACATGGGATCCCCAGGGTGACACACTTGGGTGAATGTAATTTTTTTATAATAATTCTTGTAATTTCATTTTAAGTTCCATTATGTCTTGCACACTCATACTGTAAGGTACTTGGGATACTGGAGCAGCCAAAAGAACTAATTCAATGGTAAATTCTATATCTCGTTTTGGGGGAAATCTGGGAAGATTGATCTTAATGGGAATATTATTTTTTCTACGCTAAGATTCAGTTCATAATATAAATAAAGTGTTGGAGGATTTAGAGGCTAATTGCAATGTTAACTCGAGTTTTTGTGTTTTTTTATGTGAATCTCATGAGAAAATGAACATTAAAAAAACAATAAAAATCAACATCTAAGAGACATTAACATCACCATAAACAGTCACACTACATCAAATGATGAAGGAGTTCACCCTGCCTGGGCTAAATCTCCTTGGTCCAACTTCCAATGGCTTGACCTTCTTCTATTATACTCAAAAGTGTGATTACATGTGTTTACAATGCTCAAACAACTCTAAAACCTATTCCATCAACAACCATAATTCCCAAAAATTCCTGCATAGCCTCTTTTTGCCTCCAATTTGGCACAAAACTCATCAAGTTATGACTTCCACTAGATATGTTAGAAAATTATATATTACAGAGAAATCGAACACATAAAATATGCGGAAACACAAACACAAAAAACATATAAAACAAGAGAGATAGAGATATATGTGGTCCATTCAACTTGGGCTATGTCCACAGAAACAACTAGTCCTTCCTTTATACTATCCAACAAAATGAAGAGACACAACCTATAGTAGATCTGTTGTAATATCCTCTTCTCTCTCACGTAGTCCCCCTTTCTATTTCTTTCACAGAGTATACAAACATACAAAGATGCAATACAATTACCTCATACAACAGAGGGGTTTTCTTCTAGGGAAAAAACCCCTAGATTCAACATAACTTCTACTTTCAGATCATCTACCTAATGAACGGTCCAGATTGACTACGAAATTACAATATTTTACATGCAATTTTACATATTCTCTTATCTTCAAGGGCACTACCCCTGAAAACCCCTGCCGAGGGGGGGGGGGGGGGGCGCTCTAAAAGGTCGTTGCCTCCCCCCCCTAGACCCCTCTATCGATGATCAAATGACAGGCGGCGCTGCCACCCCATTAAGAACAGGGTTCCATTGTGGTGATACATCTAAATAAGGGAGATAATTAGGCTCCACATACAACAATATCCTAGTTGGAGACTGATTGTCGAAACTCCACTGCTGCTTCGTTTGCTGGACAATTACTCCACTTTGGAACTAGTTGTTTCTCATCTTCATCATCATACTTGAATACCAATTGAAACTGAGCATAATCTGAGTTTTTTCCCGGTTACAACTTTTGTTAGCATATCTACAGGATTCTGACTAGTGTGTATCTTTTCCAGCTTCAATTTTCGTTATTCCAACACTGACAATATGAAATGGTACTTGACTTGTATGTGTTTAGTCTTGGAAAGAAATGATGAGTTCTTTGCAAGATGAATGCCACTCTGGCTATCACTGTATAACCTGCCCATCTCATGCTTCTTACCCAGTTCATCCATAAACCTTTATGGCCAAATCATTTCTTTACTAGCCTCTATAGCAGCAACATACTCTGCTTCTGTTGTTGAAATTGCAACAATACTTTGCATTTTTGAAGCCCAACTGACAATTGTTCCACCTACAATAAATACATACCCTATAGTGCCCCTCTTGTTATCTCTATCACCTTCCATATCTGCATCAACATATCCCTGTAGATCAATGTTTGAGCCACCAAAGCATAAGGCTTGATTTGTGGTACCTCTCAAATACCCAAGAATCCATTTCACTACCATCCAATGTTCTTTTCTTGGATTGTTGATATACTTGCTTACAAATCTCAATGCATGTGAAATATCAGGCCTTGTGCAGACCATTTCATACATTAAACTTCCAATTGCTGATGCATATGGAACTTTAGACATATAATCCATTTATTCTTGGGTCTTGGGGCACATCTCCTTACTAAGTTTGAAATGGATAGCCAAAGTTGTAATAAATGGTTTTTCATTATGCGTATTAAATCTTTTCAACACCTTTTTTATGTACTCATTCTCAGACAATGTTAATTTGCAATTTTTCCTCTCTCTAGTTATTCTCATACCAAGGATTTGTTTTGCAACTCCAAAATCATTCATTGCAAATGAATTTTCCAATTTTATTTTGAGCACATTTACTTCCTTCATGTTAGACCCTGCAATAAGCATGTCATCTACATACAATAACAATATAATATATCTTCCATCATTTTTCTTTTTTTTCAGATAAACACAATGATCAGAGTGACATCTAGTATAACCTTGTTCAGACATAAACATGTCAAATTTTAGATACCACTGCCTTAGATCTTGTTTTAAGCCATACAAGCTCTATTTATTATGCACACCAATTTGTCCTTCCCTTTGACCTCATATCCTTGTGGTTGTTGCATATTGATCCCTTCCTCCAAATATCCATGGAGAAATGTTGTCTTTACATCTAACTATTCAAGATGAAAATCTTCCTCTACTACAAGGCTTAAAATAGTTATGATTAAAGTCATCTTATAAAGAGAAGAAAATATTTCGTCAAAGTAAATAAATTTCTTCTATGCAAATCCCTTCACCACAAGTCTAGCTTTGTACCTCTGTTTTCCTCCATCTTCTTCCTTTAGCCTGTAAACACATTTATTCTGCAATGTTGTTTTACCTGCAGGAAACCTGACTAAGTCCCAAGTTTGGTTATGTATTAGGGATTCCATCTCTTCTTTCATGGCTAGCTCCCACTTCTTCTTTTTTTCTACCTCCATTTCTTCTTCATAAAATTCGGGTTCTCCAGAATCAGTCAACAATAAATAATATAATGAAGGAGAGTATCATTCAGGGGGTATACTTATCCTGGTAGATCTTCTGACACCAATTTCAGGTGTTTGAGGTGCATGTTGCCGTTGTGGTGGTTTTTGTTGTTGTGGATGTTGATTATTATTATTTTCAAGCGCCTTTACTTTTTTTTTGTGATCTCGTCAGGAACTGTGTATTCTTTTTTTTCTTTTTACTGTCTCTTTTCCTACAACTCATTCTTATACAAGAGATTTTCCTTGAATATTACATGTCTACTCCTAATGATTTTTTGATTCTCATAATCATATAACCGATAACCAAAATCATAACACCATATCCAATAAAGGTACATTTCTTTGATTTTGCCTCAATCTTTGTTCTATTTTATTTATTAATATGGACAAAGGCCTCACAACCAAAAGTATTTAAAAAGGAGTAGTTTACCTTTTTACCTGTCCATGCCTCCTTTGGAATACCTCCATCCAAGGAACTTGAAGGCCCTTTTTTTATTAGAGAAATAATGGTATCTACAACATCTGCCCAAAATTGTAAAGGCAATTAGGCATGCAATCTCATGCACCTTACACGCTCCATGATTTTTCTGCTCATCCTTTGTGACAGACCATTTTCTTGTGGTGTTCTTGGAACAATATTCTCTTTGCGAATTCCATGGTATGAACAATACCTATCAAACTCTTTGATGAAATATTCACCTCCATTGTATGATCTCACATGCTTTAGCTTCTTTCTTGTCTCAATATCAACCAAAGCTTTCCATTTCTTGAAAGTATCAAATACATTAGATTTATTTTGAATACAATAAATCCAAGTTTTTCTAGTTGCATCATCAATAAAAGTAACATAATAACGAGAGCCACTAAGAGATGATACCTGAGCAGGTACCCATACATCTGTATGCACAAGTTCTATTTTTTCTCTTTTCTTTTCTTTCCTAAATCTATTAAATCTTACTCTCTTATGTTTTCCATAAATACAATTTTCACATAAATCCAAATCAATATTCTTCAATCCTGACAACAAATTTCTTGAGTGAAGAATATTCATCCCCTTATCACTCATGTGTTTAAGCCTATGATGCCATAATGTTTCATATGATTCTTTGGAAGTTAAAGCATTAATAGAGTTAGAAATATCGTTGCATAAATACAATGTACCAACCTTTTCTCCTTTTCCTATTACCAGGGCTCCTTTAGTGACCTAGTTTTATCTCTGAAAGTTGTCACACAACCTTCACCACCTAACTGCCCTGTTAAAATCATAATTTTCTTCATATTTGGAACATGCCTTACCTCCTTTAATAACCATTGTTTTACATTTTTCTTTTTTACAAGAAATTTACCCATTCCAAGGATTTTATAGGGTTTATCATCACTGAGATAAACCTTTCTGAAATCTCCTTGAACATAGTCATGAAAATATTTCTTATCAGGTGTGGCATGGAATTAGGCCCTTGAATTTACCACCCAAGAATCAGTAAGATTTTGTAAAGAAATCATTAAAGCATATTTTAATGCATCACCTGTCACATTTGCTTCATGATTGTTTTCTTGTTGTGTGTCTCCTTCTTTTCCCTTCCGAGATTTACAGTATTTATTCAAGTGTCCTTTCTTTCCGCATTTCTAGCTCACCATCCCCAATCTGGACTTGGATTTTCCTTTCCTTGATTTACTATGATATGACGAGCCCTTTCCTCTTTCCATTTTTCTTCTCCTAAACTTTGCACTCAAAGCATTACCTAATGTCTCACCGAAGCTTCTCCTTCACATTTCCTCACTAAGGATAACACCGATAACATCATCAAACTTTAAATTAATAGATCCAGAGGCAGAGTTACTAATCGCCATAGCTAAACTATTCCAAATTTTTGGAAATGAGCACATAAATAATAGATCCCTAACTTCATCATCAAAATTTACCCCTATAGAACTTAATTGACTAGTAACCGTATTAAATTCATTTAAATGGTCAACAATAGGTCCACCTTCCAACATATTCATATTAAATAAAAGTTTCGTAAGAAATACCTTATTTGAGGCTGAGCGTTTTTCATATAGTTTCGCCAATGCCGTAATTAAACCCTCTCTTGTTATTTCCTTTGAAATATTGAAGGCTATCGACACATCAAGGCACAACTGTATTGTTCCAAGTATCTTTCTATCGACGACTTATTTTTTTTCCACTCAATGATAGGTAAATATATTTATGATATAGATAATATTCCATGTACATCTTCCACAACGGGTAGTTTTAGCCGTTAAAATTCTCAACCCTAACCTACCATCTTCCGCCATTGCTCCCACTTGAACCAGGAACCCTTCATTCCTATGAGTTTATCAGCCAAATAGAACTTCGAATCTGATACCAGTTGTTAGACAATTATATATTACAAAGCAATGGAACACATAAAATATGTGGAGACACAAACACAGAAAACATATAAAACAAGAGAGACACAAATATATGTGGTTCATCCAAATTGGGCTACAGCCACGGAAACAACCAGTCATTCATTTATATTATCCAGCAAAATGAAGAGATACAACCTACAAAAAATTCGTTGTAATATCCTCTTCTCTCTCACATAGTCCCCCTTGCCATTTGTCACCCAGAGTATACACACATACACAGACGCAATAAAATTCCCTCGTACAACAAAGGGGTTGACTTCTAGGGAAAAAACCCTAACTTAAACATAAATTCTATCGTCAGATCATCCGCCTAATGAATGGTTTAGATTGACTACAAAATTACAATATTTTACAAGGAAATTTTACATATTTTTTTAGCTTCGGGGGCACTGCCCCTAAACCGCTGCCAGAGAGGGGCTCCAAAATTTCATTGCCGCCCCCCCTGGGCCCCCCTGACGGTGATAAAATGACGGGTGGCGTTGTCGCCTCGTTAAGAACAGGGATCCAACACAACAATACATCTAAATAAGGAAGATAATAAGGCTCCACACCCAATAGTTTCTCCACAATTAGTTCGACATTTTCCCCAAAATCTGGCACCAAACCCACAATTTCGCCCCATAAAGCACTATAAGAGTGCCAATTCCACCAAAACCAGAACAAAATTATCGAGGCATTAATTTTCCCTCTAACACCTAAAAATCAGATTTAAAACCATATGTAATATGGTTAAATAAAAAAAAATTAATATAAAAGCGCCGAAAGTTAGAGCTAACCACCACACTTAACATTTGACGTGGGCACATGTAGTGGTCTTCATTAATGGTTAGGGTTGGCGGTTCAGATCCTGGTAGTCTGGATAACCACATTCTTCCGTATTCCTAGTCACATACACTGTTTCATCTAGTGACGTTAGTTGTTACGGTTTTGGGGGGCGGGGGGGGGGGGCGGGGGGCCGGGGGCGCGATGGTAGCCTCCTGCCCATGGTCCCCACCCTTGGTGTGGTGACCAAGGCTGGGGCTAGACCCTGACCCCCTCCCCCTAATGTGCCAACAACATTAATCAAACTCAAACCATATATTATTAAGACTCATGTGTAGTGGTGGGATAGTATGCCTTGGCGCTTGGTGCTCTGTGTTCACTGGTTCGACCCTCGTTGTTGTTGCTTAGACCTGACCCTATATTTTGGTTGCGCTCGGGCTGCAACATGGCGGCCCTTGGCTGGGCGACATGGTAGCCTGTGGTTTTCCACCAAATCCACCAATGAAAACTTGACATTTCAAACCAATCACAAAGTGCCACTTGGCACAAGATCATTTGACCATGAACACCATTGACTAGTCAAATTTGTACAATCACCCTGCCACGTAGGCATGCCCAATCAGTTGTACGAATTGTTGACTCAGTTTTCCTGCATTTTTTTTAATTTTCCTGTTTGAAAAAGTGGAAAGAACATGTTTTTGGGATCATTCTGTGTCAGTTTTTTATGAAACAAGTTTCACCAGATTCAGAATGATGAGATATACACCGTCGTTAAGGTTCCACACCGATCTGACAACTTTGATTTTTTAGCATAATTTTGACCACCTGATCACTCCTCCCCACTGGAATCTTCTGTACCTCAAAATATCACTTTCAGTTTTTCAACAAATGAGGGTACAATTCCCTCACCTTTCCAATCTCGATCCATTTGGCATGAGAAGGATTTGTTCCTTTGAGACCCACACGAATGTAGTCTACTCTCCCTCTTTTTTATGTCCTTGTTATTTTGTCAAGAATGGTGTCTTTCTTAAGCTCATCAAGGTATTCAAGAGAAAATGCTTCAATAGAAGGAATATGAACCTATTTCACTTTATCTTCAATCAATGGAGGCTCATACAACCTCAGCTTCCCAACATTAATAATAGAGTAAATTTGGATATATGAAGGAAAATCTAACTTGAAGGCATTTTCACCAATATTTTCCAAAATTTTTAAAGGACCATAACAAATTGGTTTTAGTTTTTTAACTTCTTGAAGCCTCTCTTTTCTAATGTGAAGCCAAACTTCGTCACCAACTTGGAACTTGTGATCTACACGATGCATTTTTTGCCGTGCTTTGTACTTGCCTTGGTTATTTTCAAGATGATCTTGAATTGTTTGATGTATCAATTGGATTTTCTCTATGAACTTATTGAAATTTTTATGTCTCTATGGCCATCAATAGCAACATCCTTTCCAAAAAAGAAATCGAATGGCGATCTAGGAAAGTATCAAAGACATGCCTCAAATGGCTATGTTTGTGTAGAGGAGTTTTTTGCACGGTTGTAAGCATGCTGAATGTAGTGCAAGTTTTCATCCCACAACTTAGGATACTTGCTATAGTATCCTCGAAGAAGATGTATAAATGTTCAATTTACCACCTCGATTTGACCATTCGTTTGTGGATGAAAGTTTGTAATCTTCTTCAACTTGGTGTCCATCAAGTCCCACAAACTTGACCATAAATTCCCCACAAATCGAGAATCTCGATCACTAACAATGGATGTGAGAAAACCAAAATGAACCCAAACATGCTGAAAGAATAAGTGAGCTATTTTTTTAGCTATGATTTTCTTTTTACATGGCATTAATATACACATCTTCTTGAACCTATCCACAATTATTACATAAAAATAATCATGACCTCTTTTTGACAAAGGAAGGCCTCCTACAAAATCCATAGAAACACTATCCCATGGACGTGAAGGTACAGGAAGTGGTGTATACAATCCTAAATTCCTATTTCTAGGCTTAATGACTGCACATAATGAACAACCTTTAATGAAACATGATGCACTTTCAAGCATACAAGACCAATAAAAATACCTCTAAATATGTGCCACTATTTTGCTTACACCGAAATGCCCAACAATTAGAGAAGTGTGTGCTTCCCTTATGACATTCACTCTCTCCCCCCATGGAATACAAAGCTTTCCCAAATGATACACCAAGTTTTTATGGAAATGGTAATCCAATTCCTCTACTTGGTTTCCTTGACTCAAGCTTACATAGACATCTTGAAAGTCATTATCACATTCATATTGCTCAACATAAATTTCACTTGAAACAAAATTATGCTTGAATACAATAGTTGCACTAATAATAGGCTTAAAAAGCATATCAACAACCTTGTTGTAAATACCTTTCTTATACCTGATGGCTGTCGAGTCTCAAAATTGTCTTCCATCTTCATCTATATTTCCATCATTTCATAACCTTTTAGCCCTCATTTCATAACTATCTAGCCTAAAACCCTACATCAAGTAATGATGGAAATCATATGGGTTAGAATAATAATTTTCCAAAGTTATTTATTTTATGTAATTTTAAGTGAATTTATGATTAAAAGCTAGGAAATTAACATGGTTTCATATACATTTATATGTGTTATGCGTTTTGTGACATGTGTAGGATTATTTGGAGGTTCTAGAAGGGTCTTACCTGGTCTCCCAAGAACAAATTCTAATTTCAACTCAAGAGGTGGACCATATTCCAAGGAGAAATATCATGGAGATCTTGATGTGTCATTGCTTTTGTATCTAGTATTTAGGGATAATTTGAGACAAGTATGGATCTAATAGATATTTAAGATATTTACGTTTGTTGAGAAGATATCCCTAATTCATGTATAAATAATAAGATCATCCTTCAAAGGAAGCTAACAGTTTTCAGTTATTCATTAGCATCAAATTTATGATTGTCCATTCAACATGAATAATATCATTTTCTTCCAATGATGAGTTATGAATGTTGCTTGATTCTTAAGGAGTGATAGTTGTTCATGTGTGATCATTGAGAAATGGACATATCCCCATCAACCACAATTCGCATACATATGTAACATATTTTGATTTCTATTATTTTCTTTCATGCAAGTGTGATTTACTTTCTACAAGTTTGATTTAGTTTCTGCAAGTGTGATTTCATTTCCTAGATTTGATTTGATTGTTATTAAATTGCGTTCTTACAAGCTATGTTAGTTTGTTTTCTTGACAACTAAATCAGTAGTTGTTATTTACTTCTTTCTAGATTATCATTGTTTGCTTCCTATAGTTGTTCAAAAATTAGTTTATAAGTTTTTAGAAAGGCCATGGCATTCATTCATTCCACCCTTAGAATCTAATTTAGTTTTCTTGTATGTGATTTCTTTTGTAGTTGTTTTTAGTTATACTTGTAATATGCATTTCATTTCTTTCTTTCCATCCGAAACAAATTTTATACAACAGTTTCATCTGAGGTCCCATGTAATTTGTTTTTCTTCTAAGTTTACGAAACCCCCAAGTTGACATATTAAAATGACAAGGGATTTAACATACTATTAAGTTGCCCTACATTTTTGGCGCCATTGTCGGGGAAGAAAACATAAATTTAACTAAGTTAGGAGGAATGTTTAGGAATCATTTTTCATTTAGGGTCATTTTTATTTAGGTTTAACTAAATTTAGGAATTTTTATTTAAGTCTATTTGCATTTTCATATAGAAAACATAGAAATAAAACAAAACATCCACAAATAAAAAACCCCCATTCAGTAAAAAAAATAAAAAAATAAAATCCAATTCCAAAAACAAGATTTGAAGAGTTTTGTGCTATGAAAGTTGAATAAGATAAAAAAACCAAAATATTACATTCAAATTTGGTCTCAACTAGTCATTAAGCTACAATTTTTAACATCAAATCTTTATAACCATGTCTAAGAATTCACTGGGGTTTATTTTTCAAACTTGGATATGAGTTTACTCATCATCTTGTTACACAGATAGATGCATTGGAAATGATCTTATACTTAAGAGGATGTTCATTTATTTTTCAATAGAATAGGACTAACAAATAAAACATTTTTTTGTGATTTCTAGGATAAATTAGCAATTTTGTAGTGAAGTAAGAGCCACCCATTTACTAACCTTTAGCAAGAGAATTTGCAATAAAACAAACGGTTGTGAAAAAGGAGCACAAGAAAATATCAAAGAGTTATAATTTTTGGTGTGAGTTCGACTCTTCTCATTTATTTTCTGAATTCAAATTTTTAAAAAAAATGGAAAATTTAATTAATGAAAATCTGGAGTATGCTCTCTTCCTGTGCTTTGTGTGACGTGGAGGATCAAAAAAATAAAAATAAAATCGTTAGTAAAATAAATAACTAAAATAGAATTTAATTTTCTTTTGATTTAAATAAAAATTAAATAGCATGAAAATTGAGCTTCACTGATTGCAAAAGAACTTGGAGGAAAGGGATTCTCAATTGCAATCTTCGGCTTCAATTGCCAAGCAGTACTTGAAGGAGTTGGTAGATGTAAGATCAAGGCTAATGGAAGCTCAAGCATTGGCCGAAGCAAGTGCAACATCTGCTTAATCAGCAGATCACAATGTTTTTATTTACTAAAATATCAAGATAATAAGAATAAGCTACTAGAAGAGCAAGAAATTCGAGTTATAACACTGACAACTTAAAGGGCTGCAACATGATCTTATTTCAAGAGAGGTCTCTTAGAGACCATTGAAAAAAGAACTAATGAGAATAGAGTAGGAAATAAGCTTTGTAGTTACTAAAGCTAGTACCCATAAGTGTTGTGAACTTCAAAAAAAATTGAATGAAGTTTCTAACCATGAATTTTGAAATCCTTTCAAAACACCTCTGTAAAAAGATGAAGAGATTGCAAGGCTGAAAGAAGAGATCAAAATGACATCTCCACAGTGGAAACTTAAAACTCAAGATCTTGAAGCATAGCTAGAGAAGAAATAACGAGTTGATAAAGAGCTTAAGAAGAGGGTTCTCAAACTAAAACTCGTTGACAAACTTGGAAACTGTAGAGGATTGGAGAAAATCTGGGTTGAGGTTTTCTTTTACTTGGCACAAAACAATGTGTTGATTGATGATATTTTGCTAAATACTTGCTATGGTGAGGAGAAAAGGACATGTGGATAACATTTCCATCTCCCCTTTTCCGCATTGACTAACAACAAACATTCCAAATCTCCATAACTAGCAGTCAATCTAGAAGAAATTGATTTTGTTACCTAAGCAAAGTCCAAATACGTAGCAGTTTTGACCAGTTATTGTAAAACACGTTTTATGAGCAATTGTAAGAAAATTTCAAAAAAATTAAAACATGGGTTTTCTTCGGAACAAGGTTAATTGTGTTCTTAATGAGAAAATTTCCAAAATTCATAACCATTTGAGAGACTTTTTGGGATTCTTTGGATCCTTATTTTTTCAGGCTATGTGGAAAAAATGGCTTTTCAATTTAATGCACAACTACTTCAATTGCGGCCATGCTGGAAGGATCAAATCCAGTTTACCTAATCTACAAGAGGTGGATCCACCAATATAATGCTCAGATATATTACAGTAGATCATTTTTCAAGTGTTGGAGGTCATGTGGATCTCGAGAGAGATGCAGATATGGGGCAATTCGATTGGAGGAATAAAAGAAACTCAAGAGGTGTTGGAATTATGTGTAGAGAATAACATCTCCTGCATAATTTAAAACATTCCAATTGACTACGTGAATACAAAAATGGAAATATTAAGTGAAGGGAGATGTGAAGTACCAAATTTTTCTGGTGCAATCTCTCTACATAGATAATGACAACATCTAGGCACCTTGTAGACAAGAAAAGTGCTAAGTTTCAGAAAAACATCCTAAAGAGGAGAGATGTGCCTAAAACAATAGTAAAGAAAGGAAATTTGTATGCAGTGGGGCCAATTGTGCTTGGTTTCTTTGTTGTGATTGGATCATCTATTTTTAAAATTATTCAAACAACATCTAGTGGTGGCATGGCTTAGAAGTTGTGAACTATTTTTGAAAATATATAGATCGAGAGTTCTCAATGAATGAGAGGTTCATCTCTTAGAAGAGAGCGAGCTTTCCTCTTTCTAATTCAAGTTTGCAGACACAAGTCACTAGGACAGTCTTGCTAGTGATACATTTTTCCAATATTCGTGTACTGAGGTAACAATTCCAATATGGAATTTTTGCGGCATATGAATCCATTTTTAAGATTGGAAGCACATCACCTGCAACATTATTATATAATTCCCTAGATCACATTGACAGTCAAAGTTCAAAGGCTGATGAGAACCTCAAGTTGATTCATTCCTCCCTCTATGAGGCAGTTGAAACATAGACAAAAAACTTTCCAGGGCAGAGAATGATTGACCATTTTCATTTTTTTTTTTCGATATTCTTACCATCCAACTCATCTGAAGACGAAACATGCATTTTTATTTAGATTTACCAAAGTTTTACGAGAGGCTACATTTTAAAAGTCTGCAATTTGTTTGTCAATTTTTTTTAATGAAAAATACCTTTCATAATTGTACAAATAAGTATATACATGATTGTAATATTTCTTTGAGTATTGCACACAATAGCAGCAAACAAGACTATGGCATCAACACCTCAAGGTAATAAAATTCTAGAAATTTCTCCGTTGTTTTTAAAAAAATATCCTTTTTAATATAATATGATCACTGCATGTATTTAATCAATAAAATAATTAGGGATTTGCTCATTTTTCTGAAAACTTTATTTATTAATTCGAATATTGGACTAATTACTTGCATATTTGTGTACACCTATCTGTCCATGTAGGATTTTTAGATGCAGGAAATGCACAATTCTGCAGCTGAAAAACAATTCTGCAGCTAAAAAGAAACTATGTAGCTCTGTATTTAATTCAGTTATATATTTCGTGACAATGTATTCTAATCAAAATTCATGATCAGCATGTAATCTTATCTGCCTACTTCATCTTTCACATTAGCATCATGTTTTCATGTCACATTCACGCATGACTATTTTCACTATTTCACAAAAATTTCAAATAAGCATAACTTTCTCATACGACATTGGTTTTCTACAACTCCAACGTCGTTAGAAATATCTCGACGATATCCAAATGATGATAAAGCTTTATCAAAATTTTAAATAGTAATATAATGAAGAAATGTTTGACATGATATGACTGGTAACCTAAGGCACTAGTTCTAAAAAAGGTAAAAGTTCATTTGATTTTATTTCTTGAATTAGTTTTGTTAGTACCAATTATCATTTTTTTGTGTAAATTTTATAAATAGAGGGATTAATCACCTCTCCCTTTTGATAATATTACATTTCATTGTAGAAAAAGTACTGAGTTTTTACAGGTTCCGGGAAGACAAACATATGACCATAAGAAAATTGTGTTTCTCAAAGACCACATTTATTTCAAAAGTACATGATCAAAGCAACATCAAATATGAAATAGTCAAGCATGAGAACATGAATTTGGATAAATAATGTCAAATGAGATCCATCACCAGGGAAAATTTTAGGGGTGAATTTTAGCTCAAGGGCGAAATTTAAGGGGTTTTAAATTTTAAAGGGGCGAATTTTTTATATAAAACCTATTTTGTATATTTTTGTATAAATAGCCCCAAAATTATTTTAAAAATAAATAATTATTATGGTTTAGCAAAAAAAATTAAGTGCAGATAAAAGATGAAATGTTGGATTCGCCTTCGATTCACTGGTCTGTGATTTTATGGGGTTATATTCGCCCCCGATTTACGAAGTTGGAGGGTTTTGGATCTGCATTCGCCCTTAATTTATGTTGATTTATATCACGAGTTAGCACAACATGCGTTTGGAGAGAAAGTTGGCCTATGGATTCTTGTTCCCCAGAATTTTATGGTTGAAGTTGGTGTGAACATAGTTTATATGGTTACTAATGGACAATAATTAAATAAATTTCACGAAACAGTGTGGAGAAGTTGCAAACCAGCGAGCGAGTCTTCGGATCCTCATTTTCGGTTGTATTCACTACCTTTTATCCTCTGTTATCTAATACGAGTTACGTGGCGGGGGTCTTAATGGGCTGCGAGCACTTACGTCTCTATGGTATGCATTCGCAATTTCATCGATAGGAGTTTATTAGTTTCTATTTCGATGAGTTTGTAATAGGAAATAGGTGGAATCCCTAGTACTACAACCTGTATTATTATTTTTTTATACCTAATTTGTGATATATTCTTTACTATCATTAGAGACACATACTATTCCAAAATCTCAAAGAGGGTAAGTATTTAGCGTGTCCAAAAATTTTAAGGACTAGACTTAGGGACGGAAATAGCTTGTAAACTCATTCCAATGTTTTTCTTTGACATTCATATGTTTTTTAAATGTCAAATATCATTCTTGATACAAGTATTGGATACTTTAGAAGTATGGTGGGAATGAACGAGAATCCAATTTTGACTTTGTTCATCGGATCTTGTGCGACTACTCCATGGGTTGCTTGGGTAGCTTTGTGTTTATCATGGTAGAGTGGAGGATGTAAGCTATGCGTATTTGCAAAAACACCGACCCACCACGGTGTTTCGTGTTCTTAATTCCTTGGGAGTAATTGGATTTGCATACAGCTGGACATAATGTTGCTCTGCAGAGATCCAGGCTACCATTCCCTTCATCACCGAAAGGCCATCTAAGATCCCCATGTGGCGGGGTGTTATGTTTTCATATTTTATTGTTGCTCTACTGTTACTTCCCGGTAGCTATAGTGGGTTGCTTGGGCGCTTCGGTCATCTTTGTTTACAGACAATTTACTCTTGACACTAAAAAAAGCCAGATTGGCTCATTGCAACGACAAATATGATGGTGGGAATACATGTTATTGCGAAGCTATCGGGTATTTTTCTAATTGTTGAAATTATTGCTAGCACTCTAGTACATTTTATACCAGCTCCAATGATTTGACTCTTAATTAATTTGCACCATTAAATCAAACGGGTTTACTTCTTACCAACCACAAAGCGGTCATTTCTGTTTCCATGTCAAGTTTTGTGCTTTTGATATTGCCTCATAAAAATTCCGGGTTTTGCTATGCCGGTATACGATGGGCTAGAAAGAGTCGTTTGGTAAACAAATTTAAGTTACCACCAGGACTATATCTTCACTTGGATGCTCGATTTTCTTATGTTGGTGAGTGAAATTTGTTGCATATATCATCAAATTAGTAGTGACGTTTTAATTTCAGGGTTGCTCTTACTTACATTCTTACCTAAAGGACTGCTTTCACCACTTTCATTGCTGTTACATAATAAATAATCAAATCACCCTCATGGCTTCTTTTCCTTTGTCTTACGAGTAGGTACCTTGCCTTTTGGGACCCTCTTCATTGAGATCTTCTTCATCATGTCTAGCATCTGGCTTGGAAGGTTTTGTTATGTTTTTGGTTTCCTATTTTTTGTTCTTGTCCTACTTCTTATTATGTGTGCTGAGTCTCCGTGGTTCTTACATACATGCACCTATGTGTGGAGTATTGGCAGTGGTGGTGGAAGTCATTCTTTGACTCTGGCTCAGTTGCTCTATATGTTTTCCTTTATGCAATCAACTATATGTTTTTTTATCTTCGCAGCTTGAGTGGCCCATTTTCTGCAGTGCTTCTAGGGGTTTTGGTGGTGTAGCATGCCTTATCTGTGAGTCCCTTCAAGGAAAAGTATCTATGATCACCTCCAACAAGTATGCGAGGGATTCATGTGGGTTTGAGTTCAAGGAAATGCCTTTCTTTCTCCCTTCCAGCAAAGATATTTTCTTGCTTACAGGCAGACATAGATTATATCCTGCCGACATGTTTAGGGGATGTTCTTGACTTCTTAGACATATTATAGAGCTAAGTAAGGTCTTGTAAGGCTAACTAATAAGGTAAGGTGGCTAAATTACGTTGAAGAAGCACCGGTTGCACTACCACGCTCACTAGCAGCACCATCTATTGAACCAACATCAGTACCAGCAGCGGGAGAAGTAAGGGTAGCTCGGGCAAAGGCAGTTGTTCATATATGCGATGTAGATGCAGATGGAGATCCATACCCAGATACAGATCCATATGCGTAGACCCAGAGTGAGTTACTTACCGAAAAAACCCCCAAACAGATCTAGATGCAGTTTTTCTACAGCCCGTAGCTCCCCTTCCTAGGTTCCATAAAAGAAAGACCTGGAAGCATCAAAGCAAGCATATTCACCAGATCGAGAGGCAAAGGTGCGGGGAGAATCAAGAGAAAAGCTCGATATGGGTGTAGAAGCAACATATAAAGCGTAAGCATGATCCAACCAAGCATCACCGATGCATGACACTAGTACGTCGGGAGAGATTATTAGCGAGTAGCTATAGCAAAGGTAGTTAAGGCGGAGAGCACCACTGCACCAACGAATTCTCCGGAGGAATAGGCGTTGAGGTGGGAGATCAATAGTTCAACAGTACTCTAGTTGCTTAACGGAACCATGCTGTGTAGATTCAACTAGAATGTGAGCCTTTCACGATCCTCAGATTCTCGTTTCCACCCACGGGTAATGAAGGACTAATCAACCTCCCTCCATACTTTTTATTCAACGATACCGAGGCGAGCAATAAAACTCCCATAACATTAGTTATTTGACTATTGGTTAATCATAAGATGCTTCTAATCTATGTAGATACTAGGGATAATTTGTAATTATGTACTAGGTGTTTAAATTAAATCCACGAGAAGGAAAGGAAAGCTGGGAAAACGTAATTACGACTTAAAAATGAACCTATTTATGTGCCTTGAAGAGTAGAGCGAGTAATTATTAATATGGAATGAATCCCACCATATTTATTTTTTGATACCTTTAAAGCTGATTGGAATTTGAGAGATTTATCATTTGACACTACTAATGAAATTTCCAAATCAAATATGGTAATATCATGATGGAAGGATACTTATAATGTTGGGCACGAATTTTCATACACTGTTTTTTGCTAATTGTGATGTATAATTCATAGTGATTCTTTATGTACGAGCTTACCCGAGGTAGCTAACGGTCGGAGTAGAAGAGTCGATGTGATGGTTGCTAAATGAAGTGGCAACCCATGCATTCCTCCGATGCAAGCCATTATATTTCTTTTTCTTTACGAATTGATCTCAACTCTGTAGCAAAATATCTATGTTCCCTTAATTTTATTTACGGGAGAAAAATTAAGATTAAAGATCTATATGCTACGACTTTGCCTTTAATTGGGTAAATCTGGAATAAATATTAGATGTTTACCAACTCTTATGTATGGATGTCAAATCTTTTCTGCCTTGATTTAGCAACTATAAAAGTGCCTTCATGCTCCTATAGTGACCTCTTATTTTGGTTTAATTGTTTTTCTATTTGGATTTTCAGAGGGAAGCATTCTTCAAAGCTAGAAATCATCTTTGGATCTATAAATAATGGATTCGGTTTAATTAGTTATCATATATGTTTTCTAAGATTAGATATTTGTGGGCTTTAAAGTGAATCTAAATATAATATTTTTCATGCTGATGATACTTATACGTTATAAATTATGATTTAAATTTTCAACAAGGAGATAACAGTTATAGTTGGAAATGTTTCAAAATTTTCAATGGAGAGATATCTCTGCTCTTGGAGAGATATCCTTGCCAATGATAAATTTATGCACAAGAGGTGTCATATTAAGAGTTATGCGAGGGTTCATCTTACAAGGAAACAATTAGTGGGTTTTTCAAATATTTTAAAACCCGGTTTTGGGTCAATATCATAGAGATGATGAATAATTTTTACTACCACTATAATGGGATGTTGTAGAATACATTTCAAAAAGTGCATCTTGATTTGATGTAGCTACTAGCCATATACTTGGCTTCTCTTTCTCTTCACTTTTTTTCTTTTCTTTTCTATTGCTTTAAAATTATAATAGATTAGATATATTGTTATCTAGGAGATGCAACTAATTCTCCTAATTTGCACGTATCTTACAAGCAGAGTGCTTCCCTTACAATTTTTGGGGTGTGCCAAACGATTTTTGTCATTACCTTGTGAAGTTGTTTCTTATATATGTGATAGAGTGGTCATTCATCTCTTTGTCTCTCTCTCTCATGGAAAGATACTCCAATTGTGATGGTTCTTACCCTTCATATTGGCATGAGTGATAAATTGTGATTCTCATCGCATGACAAGTTTTGCAGGGGTAATTCACAAGTATGCTAATGGCACAAACCTTGATTTTTGCTTGAGGATTGTGTATGATGGTTGTGGACCCTCTTACTTCTTCTTGGTGGTGCAAGGGGTGCTACATAATTGATTCAATGGATTTCATTGTATGTATAGTTTTCACTTAATTTCTACATTCAAATTGATGCGTTGTATTTTCATAATCTTTGACCCTTTGGAATTATTAACTAGTTTTTTCCAAGAATTTAATGGTCTGCTAATGGTGGTTGTGTGCATTAGCTGTAGCATAGTTAATTGACGAGAAGACAAGGGTAAAGGTTTGTTGTGTGTCTTGCATGCAGCATGAGGTATGTTAACCAATTTTCCTTTCATGGAGTCTGGTTTATTGGGATACTTGTGGAGCCCGGATTAAATATCCAAGCTTGTTTCTTGAAAATTGTTTGGTATTGGTGTGTAACTCAAATTCAAGTCTCCTCCCTTCATATTTAGAGTTTCTTCTTGATTTGGGATTCCATATGAAGTGGTGATTGTCTGCATTGACATGGAGGTATATTGTTCATGCGATCATTTGAATTGGGTTTTGTCCTTGGCTCTAAGCTCAGGGTACATATGATCTACCGGTCAATAAATATTTACAATGAAGACTATAATTTATACTATTTGAAGAAAAAATATCATCAATTTGTCAAGGTTGGAGCTGAGTTTTGTCTTTGCCGATCAAGAACTGCGAGGGAGCATGTTCTTTTCATTGTCCACTTGGTCACATTGGTGGTTGTTGTTACCCCTAATGTTGACATGATTGGTAAATGCATATTTCATGGGTAACTTGTAGGATGCTCAAGGGCTATGAGACACACACTTATTTTTTGGTTGAGAAATAGTCCTTCATGTGATGATATTCACGGATGTTCAACATAGTGATTCTCACTTGATAATAATGTGGTTGACTTGGTTGGAATGATGATTCTAGCCTTCACAAGGTTAGATTATCGGTGGAGGAGTTGCTTGATGGTGCATAATGTTCTTCATGAACCAACATCAAAGTGGTCAAATAATCACATTTTGGTCACTTTCACCTTGTGCTTTGCATGGTTAGACCATAAGTATCCTCTAATGTGGTAATACATTAAGCCTAGTTTCATTCATGTTCATGCCATTTTTCCATAGTTTTACCTAGGAAATTTGTTTTACCTAGGCGAGGAAGACTTGGGAAAAAATTGAAAGAAAATTTTCGAGGGGCTTGGCTGCTGTGATAGCATTTTCTTCTTTTTATATATACTCAATTTCAATTTTAGCAAAGTTGTGGGCCAACTTGATTCTGAAACTGCTAGAAATACATATCATTCAGAATAAATTCACCATAATTCTTTCTACAACAATTATACAAATCATTAAGACGAATGAGGGAATTACTTTTTAGGGTCTAGGTGAAAGAACAAGAGTTGCACATACTTAGGGTTGAATTCCCTTAGTTATATGTTTGGGTTGTTTGTGTAAGGACTAAATTTACATTCACAGAGATATTTACTAGATTGAAGACTAAAAATTGATGCTTTTGTTTGCCTTTGGTATATTGTTTCCTTGGTGGGTAAGATTAGGTATTTGCTTGGTACTCATTGACAATCTCCTTGGAATTTAGATGTTTGCTTGGCACTTGTATAAACGTAGAAAAAAAAGATGATGTTTTTTGTTTGCCTTGGTATATTATTTCCTTGGCACATATATAAACCTTAGAAAAAAGTTTCTTGCTTCTATTTGCACGGCAAATTGTTTGTATTTCTAATTTGTGAAATCTATTGTGTGACGGATTCGAGAAGTCGGGACCAAAAAGGTTACCTTAGCAGCCCGCATGGCAGCATCTGTTGCAAACTATGATTATATTGTGGATTGGGAATTTCGGGAGTCGATGGATTTATCCGAATTAAGGTAGGAAACTCTGAAATATTTCCTTGAGAAAGTAACTTGTCAAGTTATTTTTACTCAAGCGCAGATTAGAAGGGTTAAGCTTTTGATCATTTTATTTGGCACATAGGTTGGACTAAGTGGGATCTTGATGATCAAAGGTACAAAATATGAGAATGTCAACTAGATCAAATCCGAGGATGAGATTCATGGGAATTTTCTTGCTCAGAATACAATTCATGTCATCCATGACCATTATGTTACTTTCTACCTGGACATGGATGTTGATGGTACAGATAATTTCTTTGTTCAGGTTAAGATGGCCAAGCAAACGGTGAAGAATGGACAAAATCCAAGAATTTTTTTTTGGAAAGTAGAGAGACACATAGCAAAAACAAAGAAGGATGCCCAAATTAAGCTAAGCATCTAGGGTTTAAGTATCTACTAAGCATTACCAATAAAATGAAGTGAATGGAATGATCTCCAATGTTGCAGTTACAGGATCAGAGAAATTTTAGTTGGGATTATATATGGTAGGATGAGCAAATTCCTAGCTCTCAAAATTTGCACATGTTTCAATCGTGTCTATCGAAAAAGCCCTAACAATGTTGTTGTGACATTTTTCTTGCAATATTAGTGCACTTGTTAACATTCTCAGACGGTTGTTACACTATTCTATACAGCAATCAACACATGAAGGTACGAAACTAGGGTTGCGAGTTGACGTCTTGTTGTACTATTGTCATTCTCAAGATGGTTTAGTGCTAACTGCATTTGGGCTAAGATTATCCCTATAGCAGTGCTTGAGCCTTGAACTTGTATAACATTAATACCAGTTAACTAGTGCAGGGTACGAAACTAGGGCTGCGAGTTGACATTGTTGTCTATTGTCATTCTTAGGACGGTTTAGTGCTAACTAAATTTGGGCTAAGATTATCCCTGTAGCAGTGCTTGAGCCTTGAACGTATATAACATTAATACTAGTTATAACTGAATATGGGCTGGGAGTCAGTACTTATCATGTGGATATTTCTTTGAAATTTGATTTGAGATGTTTAATACTTGTGCTTTTTTTCAATGTATTTATTTTTTGGATTTTGTTCCTTCATTTCATTACACTTCAGCTATACCCAAGTTAGAGATGCCTAAGGCATTCCTTTTGATGTAGGGATATTTGTTGGTGTTTTGACTATTTATTTGACCACTTCTCTTCTTGTACACATGTTTATACACTTTATTTCTTATTTACTTTCAATATCTTATAACCAAAGTCAAGGTCCAGAAATAAATTTGCATGTTCAGTAATACCTTTTGTTAAATACATCGGGCAGGATCTGGTTTCATAAGAAAAAATCTCTTGCTAGAACAAAAAAGAACTCATTAGTTTCCATGTAAAAAGTTTCAGTTTGATGTGACTCTTCCTCTCAAGCAGTTGAAACTTGTTTCTACAATTATCTCAATGGATACCTATGGCAAGCTATGATGTTTCTTTGACATGTATTCGATCTAATATGAGAGAGACCTTAACAAAATCAATATAGAATATTGTAGTTGCAATGAATTTTCTCCATGGTTAAAAAGTCTTGTATATTTGCAGTTTCTTCTACAAACTTGGTACTAGGCAACATATTCTTTCCCATATTTTATTACAATGATGTTTAGTATGTGAAGTTAGCCCTCAACTACATTTTTGCATAATAAATTTGCAAGAATACATTTTTTATGAATCGATTGTAAGAGTTGAACCTTGTTGGGAGAATGCCCTCATCCTTAACTCGATTGTAGAGATGGGTCCTCGAAGTGCCGGCCACAAAGTGACTTTGTGGCGGGCTTTGTGATGATGTGAATCTACCATCGGGTTGAGGATGGCCATTGGGGAAGTAATGTGGCCATCCCAGGGTAGTTGGAGAAGACAATGAGTCTAGCTACAATCATCGCTTTTGTGAAAATTATGTGGAGAATAATAGGTCACGAAGGAAACCAGCCATGATATTGTTACTATACATAGATATCGATCTCTGTAACTCATCAATTTCCTTAAAGAAGCAATAGCCCCAAAAGGTTCCTCCATTTTTAACGTTAATTTGTTTTGTTTTCTTCTATAGTGAACTTTCAAGGCTTCCAAGATGGGTTTTGTTGTGATTGTGGATTTATGGCTGATTTGGATATCAATCAATGCCTAACAATCAATTGATATCTTTTTGTACGCAAAAAGAGTTAGGTTCTTCTTTTTGATACGGGGAAAATTTTCATAGAACATAAAAGTGATAATAAGGGAGTAAAGCTTTTTCCCGGGAAAATTTTCCTAGAGCTTGCAAAGTGATAATAAGGGGGTAAAGCTTTGTCCAGAAACTACTTCCTTGCTTGTAAAAAGTAATGTTGGCTCAACGTGGTACGGATCCCATTCATATAGATTAATGGAGTTGTGAGATAAATGGGTAAGAGGAGTAAGTAATGAGGGTTCTTTAATGGGGATGATAAATGTATTTTTGTCAATTAGCTTTTGAGGTGAGAAGTCATTGTAAGCATGGATCATAATCATACTAGTGTATAACAAATCATGGATAACGAGAATTCGGTTTGGATTTCTACACCCATTGTTAATTTACGGGATATCCTATATGTTTGTATTACCATATTTTCCTTCAAACTTTTCATATATCCCTCTAGATGATAAATATCTTGACATGAAGGAATGTATGACAAATTTAGCTTCAAGTTCAATATCTAGTGCCTTACATTAGAAGTACTCCAATGTAGCAATAGGAAAATATATCTGTTATGCTTTTGATATTTTTTGTCTTGTCGTAAAAATCATCACCTATGCTTAATATTCAACGGTTACATTTTTACCTTACGGATAAAGAAAAAATTCATATTAAGCCTACAATTAATACCAATAAAGTAGAGCATTTTTAGGAGAAATGTTTCTAAATGTGACCAATCTTGAAAAAGAAAGCCTATAATGTAGACCAATCTTGAAAAAGAAAGCCATCCTTCCTTCTTGATGAGTTTTCCATATGGTTCTTCAAAGGAATTGTTCTTCAAAACCCTTATATGGTTCTTCAAGATGATGAAAAAAATGAATAACTCTATCGGTTCAAGTCAAAACAACCCAATTTTTGATGTGAAAGAACCAATGGTGAATGTAAAGGATGCGGATTATTTGGTGCTTGGGATGCAATACCAATTCCAAAGGTTGTTCGAAACATCCCTTTGGATGATGTTAATACTAGGGCATTTTCGACGGAGAACTTTGAAAGATGGTGTCACACGACCAGAGCGGTGGATGATCATGATCAGAGAGCTTCTCGGAAAGAATCAAATCTTAATACCATAGTTTCAATAGAAGAGCTTACTTATGGCATTAATTCAATGCATGTCTCAAAAAGCACTGTGGATCTTGTTGATGCGGATAGTCTTGTCAAAAGCGGAGGCTAAAATTGTAGGTCCATTGCAGAGTTAACAATGTCCCTTCCCTTATAAAACGAAATATTTCAATATTGAATACGGAAGAGCACAAGACAATGTCAAATAGACCCATAGGAAACATTGATTTTCGGGTAGTGAAAACTCTTCCGAGAGACTTTCTGTGCACAATAGACATGCTGTCACGAGATATTGCATCACAAATAAAGGCTGTGACACTTTACGGAAATTGCAGTTCCTTATCCTTGAAGTTAGTGAGGGAATGTGAAGGAGAATCACATTCTATTTCTATGATGCCCAGATTCAGAAACTGTTAGTCAAGTCTCGAATTTCATGAGAGACATGATAATGTAGATTTGGATACTATAAATGTCAGTGCTTGAGATCCAAATCAACAAGATGAGGATTTGTGTGGTGAAAGTGGAATTCGACGAGATGAATCACACTCAGAAATACGAGAAACTGACTCTAGAAAATGCAGTTGAGTCAGTTGATTCTAAAATAGGCATACGAATTTTCAGTCCATATAATCTTCCTGGAAGTACATATTGATACAATCTAAGTACTTTTTTTCCCTATTGTTGATGCCTTTCTTGCTCATGTTATATTTCTTGCATGCATTCCTTGTATATGTGGCCAAATTATGGAAATATGTCTCTTTCATAAAGTGCTTTTCATTGTACATATCTTGTTTCCTGTTTTGCATGGTTTTGTTTGGATTGAGAAATTCAATCCACTTGCAGGTATATGTTCTTTGAGGTAAGTATACTTTCTCTATTATTAAGTAACCTTTATGTAGTATCGAAAATGCTTTAGATTTAGTGATCAAAGAAAACACTTGTATTAGAATTGCTAGTCGTCTATGTTAAATAACATCATCTTTTGCTAGGCGTGGTCAAGTTTCTCAACTTTAATAATGTTGATGAGTTAATACGAGGAGCTAAAAGTTTAATCTGCAGTAAGTATGCTTAAAACACTTTTGTATCTTCATTACCATGTTTCCATAGTATGGCCTTCTTGTAGTCACTAACCTACCATTTCTAGGTTAACCCATTTTTTAGTATTCATATGAGGTTCCTTCGAAAAATGCCAGTATGATAGTTTTGCTTGAAGTATTGAGAGTTTGATACCCGCTAGAATCTATAGATGGTATTTAGAATGTGATGAACATACCATGGAACCATGAAATTCAACTATTAACGATTTTTCTTGAGCATACGTCAATCTTATTTGGTTATGGCTTAAAACTAATTTTTTAGTTGGGGTCTGATAATTCTTTCAACATGACTAGTAAGCTATCCTCTTAATCCACAATAATTACATTATTGTTTTCTTTGCTGTGACACACATCCGTCCGTTGCTTATCTGTGCTTGCATACTGAAACTTGACACTGAAGAAATTAATTTTAGAGTGAACCTTTTTAGTTTTTTCCTGGTTATTGGTGGTTTTGAATCCCTTGACAGTCGATAACATGTTGAGTGAGCTTCTTCATGCATAAATTGAATAAATTCTAGATGAAGTTGATCATGCAGCAACATTAAGTCAATGACCTCATACAAGGCATTGCAATTTCACCATTTATTCATTCCACTATTTTTAGTCTAATTTTCCAAATTTTGAAGAAAATTAAGTTTATTTTTTCCATGACTCCGGGCATTCGACTTTTTTTATACCTTTATTCAGCAATACATTCTATTTTCTAAATGATATTGTGGAAGCTAGTGGATGGAGTGGATGCGAAGCGCCTAATGTTATGAGATACTAATGTTGTTACTCGGCATCATATCGAGTCATTTATGAAAAAATTCATTGGTTAATAAATTTGTGTTCCAATTTTTGGAAAGTTCTAGTAAGTTTACATTATCGCACATTTCCTTCTTTATTGTGATTCCTTAGTTGTTTTGAGGGAGCTTTCGAATTTGTATATGTAATTTTCTACTACCCTACTTACACTAGTGATTATCACCTTATATTTTTAATATTTTGGGATGTATTTATTGCCTAGAGTTGAATTGGTATGTAAACTTGCATTGAACACATTTACGCTATCTTATATATGCCTTGTTATTGGTAATGATTTTTACATTTCTTGATTATATCTTGTTTTCGTAATTATTTACATTTTGAACTGTAAAATTGGCTTAAGATATGATCTTTCATCTGCATTGTGATTCCCTGTTGTTACAACAAAACCTAGCACCCGCAGAAAGTATAAAGTTTCAATCACAATGGTGTTAGTTTTTTATAATGCAAGAATATTACCTACTCACTTTGAGTAGCTTTTCCTTTCTCTTTTGGTTGGCTCTTCTTCAACTCAAGGGGGCATCCCTAAAAGGTAGGATTGCTAGGCTATAGAATGGGGGCACAAGGTCATTTAATAAGATGAGTGATGGTTGTAGTGTATGAAATAGGATGAAGAAACAAAAATGGACAAAATCAAGGAATAAATGGGAAGGAAGGAAATTGGTGCCTATCAGTTATGGTGTTGTGTAACCAGCTCTAAAGAGAGAAGAAAAGAGATATTCACGCCTTAGAAATGAGCCACTTCGAGGGGGCAACCTCCAATACATTACATGAATGAACAATTCTTGGATGATACAATTTACAAAACCTCCTTTCTATATAGGAGTCCATGGGGGCCATAATGTAATCTAGCCGACCTAACAATAATAATTTAAGGGCACAATAATAACAAAATGGGGGGTTACAAGGGTACAATAATAACAATAAAGGGAGGGTTACACTAACAAAAATAAGGGACTATACTAGTAATATAGGGACCTAACATGCCCCTCTCCTTCAAAAAAGTGTTGTCCTCAACGCTTGAGTAGCTACTGGGTCATACGTATAAAATTCTCATCCTCCCATGTAGAATCTTCGATGGGTAAGTTCTTCCACTTGATGAGATACTGCGAAATTGATCGATTACGTAGTTGTCGAGTTCTTGTTTCCATGGCCGCTACGGTTCCAATATGATTTTTTCCTTCCTCATCAAGTTAAAGCAGATATTGTTTGAGTCGGGAAGATTTTCACCTATAACCTTCTTTAAGCATGAAACATGGAAAAGCTGGATGTACTCACGAAGAGCGAGCTCCAATTTGTATGCCATAGTACCAATCTTTTGCAACACCTTGTAAGGACCATAGTACTTTGGCGATAATTTATTATCCTTCTTAGCTTGCTTGAGGGACATTTGTTTATATGGTTGTAGCCGTAAAAATACCCAATCTCCTATACCAAAACTTCTCTCGCTGCGATGTTGATCGCTTTTGTTGTTTCATTCGATTTTGTGCCAAAGTTCGAGTTATCCTTTAAGAGTTGGAGAACTTCTTCTTTGATGCTCGACGTGATCTTCCACTTTGCTTGAACCTTCGAATTTTCCCTTAAAGATGATGTGATCGATGGTGGATGATATCCATAAAGTGCCATAAATGGGGTCATTTTTAGCCGGTATGGAAGGAAGTGTTATACCACCATTCGGCGAGAGGTAACCACTTGACCCATTGTGTTTGTTTATCGGATACAAAACAACGAAGATATCCTTCCAAACATTTATTTACTATCTCGGTTTGACTCATCGATTTGAGGATGATAAGATGAGCTATGAGCTAATTTAGTACCCAAACAAGAAAATAACTACTGTCAAAAAATTTCCCAGTAAAAATGGGATCTCATCGCTCTACAATAACCCTTGGGCTTCCATGTAGCTTTTGAATTACAGTCCACAAATGTAGTAGCTAGTTGTACTTGCTTTAAATGGATGAGATAATGCACAAAAGTGTGCATACTTGGTAAGTCTATCAACTACCACCATGATGACATTCTTTCCTTCGGGACTTAGGTAAACTCTGTGATAAAATCCATTGAAATCTCCTCCCAACGGCCCGACTTGGAATGGATAAAGGGTTGTAGAAGTCCCGGGGTCTTAATTGTCTCCACTTTATTCTGACGGCAAACCAAACATTCACACAAACTTTTGAATATCAGATTTAAGGCCATCCCAAAAAAATTCTTTCTTCACCCCTGTGGTAAGTTTTTAAAAATCACGAGTGTCCTCCTAAAGGAGAAGTGTGCAATTCCGGAGAAGAATCTTTTGTTTTAGTTGGGAATTCTTACAAAGATATAAGCGATCTTTGTACCATAAGGAATCATTTTTCCAACTAAATGTATCGGATGTACTAGGATCTTGCTTGCAACTTTTGAATGAGTGTCCATACATCTTTGTCCTTCTTCCATTCATCTCTTGCTTCGATTTATCCAATGCTGGTTGGATAATAGAAATGGCACTAAAAGCAATGCTTCCACCTCTTCATTCTTTCTTGAGAGTGCATACTGCAACAACATTAAGCTTTCCTTTTTTGTAGATTATTTCAAAGTCATAACCCAACATCTTTGTGACCCATTTTTGCTGCTCTTACGAAGATAGTCTTTGTTCCAAAAAAGTGTTTAAGACTATCATGATCGGGTTTTACCTTGAAGTGTCTTCCCATTAGGTAAGTTCGCCATTTCTTTAGTGCATGCGGTATTGCTAACATTTCCTTCTCATAAATAGGTTTTACGTAAATACTTTCCTTTGATTGAGACGACTTTCCAAAAGCAATGGGTCTTCCTTCTACATTAAAAACTGCACCAATTCCATTTCTACGAGGCATCACATTCCACGATAAAGGTTTTTGTGAAATGTACGGCGTAGCTAAGACCGGTGCTAGGCACATTGCCTCTTTAAGATGTTCAAGAGGCCTTAGTTGCTTCGAGGAGTCCATGAAAATGCATCTTTCTTCAATAATGTTGTTAGAGGTCTTGCTATTCTTCCATAATTCTTAACAAACTTGCGATAATATCTTGTTAACTCGAGAAATCCTACTTAGCTTTGCTTTATTGTCTTAGGGACTTTCCATTCCTTAATGGCTTTAATTTTGTTAAGGGTCTACTTTAACACCCTCGTGGGATATAATATGACCAGATATTCCACCTCTTGCTACTCCAAAGAAACATTTGGATGCTTTTGCATATAATTGTTTCTCTGCCGATAGTTTGAGCACCTGTCAACATGTTCAACATGATCCTTCCAAGACTTGCTATAGATTAGTATATCATCAAAAAAATACTAGCACAAATTTTCTAAGGAAGGGTTTGAAAATGGAATTCATCAACCCTTGAAATGTAGAAGGTGCATTGGTAAGGCCAAAAGGCATGACCAAAAATTCATAATGACCCTCATGAGTTCGAAATCTTGTTTTTGGAATATCTTGAGTCTTCATTCTAATTTGATGATATCACGAACGAAGATCCAACTTGGTAAAATAAATTGCTCCATGTAATTCATCCAATAATTCATAAATCACGGGAATGGGAAATTTATCTTTAATGGTGAGCTTATTGAGCTCCCTATAATCGGGACACATTCGCCATGATCCATCCTTCTTGTGTACCAATACTACGGGAGCGAGAGAAAGAACTTTGACTAGGTTGAATTATACCCGCCTCTAACATTTACTGCAATCATGCGTTCAATTTCACTCTTTTTGGAAGTAAGAGATATCTATAAGGCCGGATGTTTGGAGGAACACTTCTGGAATCAAATGAATAGCATGATCATGATCACGAATAGAGTGGGAGTCCTTTGGGAGTTTCAAACACCTTGGAATGATTGTCAAGACTTGTTGGAGATGCTGAGAAATAGATGATTTTGATGTTGGAACTTCTAGTGAGCATAATTGTGCAATTATGCCTCGTTGTTCTTTCTTTAGAAGCTTTGTCATGCCATTTAGAGCTTATTATCCTTCTCGGCTTCCCTTCAATGCCACGTAATTCGACTTCCTTTCCTTACACGAAAAGAATTTCAAGAAAAAGTTCTTGAAAATTAAAAGCTACCGATCCCCAAAGATTGTAACCATTGTACTCCTAGTACAACATCAGCCACCTCCCCATAGGAATGGAAAGCATTGGACTAGTCACACATATTCCCCCATGGTTAGCTTGATGTTATTGCATTTTCCGAAAGCAATTTATAGTTCCTCCATTTGCAACCATCACTTGACCTCGGGTGCTTGGGTATAGGAAACAATTTAATTCCTTGGCTACATACAATGAATAAAATTATGGGTGCTACTCGAATCAATCAACACTATTACCTTTCGCTTCTTGATTTGTCCTTTTATCTTGAGAGTTTGAGGAGTGGTAATTCCTCTGAGTGCATTACACGATATGGTTGGATTCATTTCTTCCTCTTCGGGGCTGGTTCCTGGTGTATATCCTCTTCTTGTTCAGTTTTCTTCTTCCTCTTCACAATCTATGTAAAATAATTTCTTCTCGACACCTTATGACCTTTAGTGTGTTTGCTATCACTAGCTTGTAGCAAAGCCCTTTTGCTCTTTTTTCTTCCAATTGTTGTGGTGTCAACCTTGTAGAGTTGTGGAAATCTAGATGTAGCCACACTTCCTTCTTTATAGAATTGAGTAGTCGACTTCCTTGTTGCCATAATTTTACATTCAACTTTTCTTGCCAACTTTCGAATGCCTTCTCTAATGAATCGAGTTCCCGAACACGAACTTCATGTTGAATGTTATCCTTTAAACGCCTAAGAAGAGATCAATCCTGTGGTCCTCTGAAATATCGGTTACCCTTATACTCAATTTTTTGGAAGTCCTCAATGTCTTGCCCCACTGAAACCCTTTTGTTTGAGATTTATCAATTGGGTAAAGAAGGTGTTGCTCTTTGTATCCTCATAATGTGCTATCATTTCCTCAGTAAAAATTGACCAAGTGACAATTTTTTTACGGGAACAAAGCCATCGATACCATACAAATGTATTTTTGTTCTAAATGTAAAGTTGCAATGCGTACCTTTTGTGTGTTTTGCACGTTATGGAGATCAAAATATTGCTCCATCCATAGTATCCATGTTCTGGGATCCTTTCCATCAAACTTCCTCATATCCATTTTTGGAATATGGTGGTTCTTCCCACCAACATTCGAGTTTATGAAATCACGATTAACATTTATTTTGTTCTCATCATGAGGTTCTTCTCCTATATTTCCGCCATTAGGAATCATTTACAGTTTTTAAAGCTTGTCATCAAGCATTCCATGTATGCTTTTAGATCATTCTTCATGTTTTCTATGTTGTCTTTCATGTCATCCATCTTAGCTTCGCCCTTATGCCATCTCATCTTATCTTCCACGCTTTCTTCAAAGCCTTCCATCTTAACTTCCCACGCCATCCATCTTAGCTTCCATGCCTTTCTTCAAACCATCCATCTTCACTTCCACACCTTTCTTCAAAACTTCCATTTCATTTTTTTGTCTGCTCTTTGCAAGAGTGAAATTTGTTGCACTTGTTCTTGTAATTTTGATAGATCATGTTGCAATTCTTCATCTTCATGAGTCATGGTAGAGCCTTCGGAAGGCTTGATGGGTGTTGAATTCTTTTTTAGGGGCCATTTTAGAATCCAATATTGATATCGATTCTACAAGATGCCCTTGGAATCAATTCAACTTGATTCTTCAAACAAGACTTATGCAATTTGGAAAAAAAATACACACCTTTTACTAGCTTTGAGGAGCTCGATATTGAAATTGTATTGTCTCTGTTATTTCAGATTTTCAATATCTGAAAATTCAGCACTGAAATAGCCCTCTGAATTATCTTTTGAATGCCCTACAGGTCTGACCTGATTTGGATTCTCCAAGACAAATTTGTGTCCAATCTCCCACAATGACCTAATTCTGGGTACCGGTTCGATGAAGAGCGAACTTGTACGACTTGCCACGTGTCACTATTTTGTCCTTTGTCTCTGAAATTGATAGCCCAGAAACTTCAATCTGTGTACTTGCGACCACTTTTTTACGGCACTTTAATGCGAGGCCCCGAGAGAGAGTTATTGAAGTTTTCCCACGATCACCTCTTTGAGATGCAATTCGGGGAGCATCGAAAAAAGCACTACCTTCCACAGGATCATATCTCCAAAAAATATTGCTGAACCAAGTTCTGAAAATTTTTTAGACGAATTTCCTCAGGGATTTCAGCTTCGCACCATATGAATTTCAGACTCTAATCCTTCGTACAAAAAAAACGTTATAGCGCAAATTCCACGATGACCTGTTTATGAGCCTGAAAAAATACCTAACTTCCACGGATGATATCTCCTCAAATATTACGAACCAAGATCTGAAATTTTTAGAAAACCTTCCTCAAGATTTCAGCTTCGCACCCTAAAAATTTCAGCTTCTGAAGCTTCGTAGAAAAACATTTATAGCGAAAATGCCACGATGACCTGTTTGGAGCAGTCGAAACCCTAGAATCCCAAAGCTACGATACCAAATGTTGTGTAACCAGCTCTAAAGAGAAGAAAAAGAGATATTCACGCCTTAGAAATGAGCCACTTCCAGGGGGGCAACCTCCAATACATTACATGAATGAACAATTCTTGGATGATACAATTTACAAAACCTCCTTTCTATATATAGGAGTCCATGGGGCCATAATGTAATCCTAGCTCGAGCCTAACAATAATAATTTAAGGGCACAATAATAACAAAATGGGGGTTACAAGGGTACAATAATAACAATAAGGGGGTTACACTAACAAAAATAAGGGACTATACTAGTAATATAGGGACCTAACATATGGGCTAATGGAGCCATAAGGAATTTGGATAAATGAGAGAACTTGTATGTCACAAACAACTACTTTGAAGTAGGTCATACGATAGAATATTTCTGTTTATCATTTTCTACCAATTAGTAGATGAAGAAACAATTTGATACATTCATATTTAAGGTGTGTACTTGAGATGAAAAGGGCCTAATGTATGCATTTGATCCTTATGTGTTCGCTGGAAATGTGTTGTAGAAAAACGGTCTTCAAGGGCTAAATTGCTACTCATCAATCGTTCATAAGGTGTTGTTTTATGGGCTGTAGTATGCTTCAAAATCTGCAACATAGTTGATAGAAGAAAAGGAAACAAGTGCGAGAAATAGATAGCCAATGTTAGGGTATCTGTGGTATTCATGTTCTAATTATGCAATATTTCCTGTTCACGAGTTATGGTACACATTAGCCAAGACAACATCGAGAGAGAGTTGCATGGGTGCTGGCCATGGACAGAGGGTTGACTATGGTGACAATCAATGCATCTCTGATTGTGGGACCTGGTATCACATACAAAAGCTTAGGATCTACCATTGCATATCTTAAAGGTGAGGGTGAGAGATCTACATACCAAATAGACTCTATTCTAGAACATACAAATACGGTATAGTAATCCCTTGGAGAGGATCTAATCTATTGGTATAGTAATCCCAATACCATATCAAGTGTGGCAAACAGAGGACGTTTGGAAACCAAAGCTTCAGGAAACCAAAATTTGGATCAATGTGTCTTCTATCAGCATCTTTGGAACATGGACCTCAACTGCGCCCTACGGCTCGGGGTTGGTTCTAGCTATCCAACTCTATTTCCTGGCTTCACTTGTTTTTATAGTGCGAAAATAGTTAAATTTACTATTGATTCCAAACTCCAAGAAATCTTTAGATTTGGAATTTTTAATCAAAATACATTCCCATTTTATTCAAGTCCCTTTTAGTCTCAAAATTAGCAATAATCTATCTTGGTAGCTATTGTTTCCATTATTAAACCCTCACATTTTATCAGGGAAACATTCATGGGGCAAGATCTGGATGAACAATTACCTGAGATGAACAAATATAATCTGGTGTGAAGGATCTCATTTTTCTTGAGCTAGCTAGGTGAATATGTCATCCATAGTAGGTCAAACCACATAAGACACACGAGATTTGAAATTTGAAATTTTTCTCAAAGAGTGCACCGCCATTAAAGCTTAGTCACTCAGCCAAAAAATCAATGCGGAGGAGACTCTAGGAGGTATGCCCTACCATTCTTTACTCGGAAATTAATTCCTCATGATCACTAGCCAACTTAAGTTCTTCAAAGCATTCAGGTATGCATAGCCTTTCTTGCATTGAATCTTTAGTGGTCTCAAGCACGGTATATCCCCAGTTATTCATGTCAATGCATCAACTTTAAGCTCAAAGAAATTTGAAATTAGAATAAAGTAATTCACAATGTCTTCGGGGTGGAGGTGGCCATGATTCACAACAAAAAATCAACACGATCTAGAATTCAAAATAATGTGGCGATAAAGAAGATCTCAAGCGATTTTTTATCTAGTGATTTAAAGCAACAATCTGCACAACTTTTTTGTAAATGACAAGTCTTTACTTTCTCCCCCTTTAGCCACTATGATCAAACCTATTATGTAAGCATAAGCGTCGATATCAAATCAAATCAAGCGTAAATGTTGGCTAATGCTGGGGTTCAAGGTGTTCTGGAAGATGGTAAAAAAAATTGGTTAGTACCGAAATATGCGAACTTACAAGGATATTTTTTTGTTGAATATACTCCCCTACTGACTCATTACTATGTCAAAAATTTTATTTCTTTATAGATTTCAAGGGATGAAATAGTATGCTTTTGAAATAAGGCCACAAAGTATCCTTACATAAAAGTTAAGTTATAGAGGCTTTATCTTACATGGATTTCTTTGCGAGAAAGACATTGATGGTAGGTAAGCATTTGGAAGATTTCTTAAATTAGAACCTTCTCTTCATTATCTCTATCAAACAGAATTTTGACCTGCAACAATGGACAAAAGTGCTATTGGCAGGGACCAAATCGCTGTATTTTTTGCAAATCTTAAGGTAAATTTGTGGATCACCTCTTTATTACGTGTTCATATGTTATTTCTGTATGGCAAGATGTTCTCCAATCTTTAAATTGCCGAGGACAATTTAATCCAGGTCCCTACTTCGGGGGTCTTGAGACATGGTTTGCACACACTCAATTTTGAGCTCTTCTTAGCTATATTATGTGGGGGTTATGGATGGTTGGAACAAGTGGAATTTTGAGGATTTGGAAGAATAAGTGGACGGTTGGAATAAGATAGAGAATCTAGAAATGCATATAATTAGAATTTCCTATAAAGAAAGTTGCAAAGATAAAAATCCAAAGGATTTTAAGATAACTCATAATGAAGCAAGAGTTTTTGATGGAGAAAGGTATTCCAGAAAATGCAGATATGGTGTTGTTTTGTTTTTATCTCACCCGTTACTCTACCTTAAATTTTGGAGCTGATCAAGGGTTCAAATAAGAGGATAGAACTATTTGCCTTGTAGATTTTTTTGAAGTCTTAGTTTGCTTTAGAAAATGATATCAAATATTTGTAGGTACGGGAGTTTCAAATTTGAAAATGGCATTGGTTTATTGAGAAGTGTCAAATCAGATCTTTGCAACTACCCGGGGAGTTTCAAAGTTGAAAATTGCATTGGTTTAATGAGAAGTGACAAATCACTAATTTAGTGTTGTCTCCTTTTCTTCACGAGAATTAGGGAGACGAGGGGTTCACTCTTTTGATTAACATTTGCAACATACGTATAGAGAATTTAACAAATCAGCCAATGGACTCTCAAAAAAATTTATGGCACAACAAAAAGGTTTGCTCTTGTTCAAGGAGTTCAAGGGAAGCAAAGCTTTCCCGAGTGAGATATAAAATCCTCTATTAACTTAGAAGAACAATGGGAGGTGCTCTAGTTGACTTGTAACTCTTGTTGTCATGTATAGTGTATACCAATTAGAGAAGATGGATGTGGTATGTATTTGGGGTAAATCCAATGGTTAAGTTCCAATCTATTTAGACTAGTAGTTTTGTATGAAAGCAGCGAGACTTTTTTCATGCATATTTTGCTTTCACACTTGAAATAGAAAACACGGTTTTTTCTTGGAAAAAAAAATGTGTGTAAAAGACTAAAGATGTAAACAAATCAAAGATTTAGAATCCACGAAGGGGCGTATGAAAGAAATAATTCATACTTTTGATATTTGATATTTGATAGTGAAATTATAATATGTTTTTTCTTCTTTTGTAAGTAAGCGAGAGTTGTATTATATTATAAAATTCTGAAGATTACATTTGACTTCAAATGTGCTCAGTTTGCCACACCTCTTACCGTTCCCTAACAGGTACAGAGCAATTAATCATTGTTCAGTTATTGAAATCACTAAATATTATGTATCTTCAAGATTTAAATTGGGTTGCTTACCTAATGATATTTTTTATTTAGATATTATGTCACAATGAAATTAATCATACATAGATACTCTCCAAAGATAATCATGAATTCATTATTTTTTTTTTATTTTTTTCATAATTTGCTAACAGATTTGAAAAACCAATGGTCTACCAACAATGTTTGAATAATAAGAAGCTGACTGGATTGATGGTTGGATATGGAAATTGTGCAACCCTAAGAAGCGAACTATAAGGGAAGGGGGGGTTTCCCATGTTACAAACTATGACAACCATGAATGAGAGGCACAAGAAAACTTGGGGGAGTTTACATGTTCAAACTATATCCATTTTTGTACATACTCTAATGTAATTTTCACTTCAAGTTTTGGATAGTTGGCAATAAGTCGATTTCCATAACGACCAACATTAAAATTTTTAGCGTTGACTAAGGCTCCCTACCATATGCAGATTTTTTTCATTAATTTCTAATGTAAATTCAATTTCACCGATTTACGGCAAGGACAAGTGCAAGTAAGTTGTTGATGGGTTGTTTGGTGTGTGAATAAAAAGTGGGATACCCCACACTTTGGAATTGTTTAATCATTATTAAAGTTCCTCCTTTTGTTTTACCATTATTGGAAGTTGCACTTTCTCTTATCATGAGTTGTGTTATGAATGGAATGAGAAGTTACACTTTCTCTTATCCTGAACTGTTTTATGAGTGGATTTCATAACGTTTGTTTGATGGTATTTTTATATATTGGGATGTTGAATTCTTTAATTACAAGATAAAAATTTGAATACTATTTTGCCTGGTCAAACTTTTATTTTTAAAGTTTTTAGTTAAGCACCGCCGCCAGTCAAACTTGTGAGAGGCCACTATTGTGAGAGGCCTGGATTGTGTAATAGGTGTGTAACTGCTAGTGCTTGTTGGTGATTATATGCATGGAGGAGAGATGACCTCCATTGTTGCATTGGATTGTGGAGGGATGAGTTGAGCTTCATGAATTTATGATACCGCCCCCTTGAATTCCCCGATCCATTCCCACGAGAAAATTATGCCATGGTCGAGTCGGTTTGGATGTGCGTAGCGAATAGTAGGGGCACATGTGTCGGTTTGGAGGTGTGTTGGGATTGTGGTATTGACTCTGTTCATTAGTTATTTGCGTTTTAATTTTTGTTCGACTTGTTCTGCTCATTGAAGAAATCGACAGAGGCATGGGCCTTTGTGTTGGAGGATTGTTCAAACAAAATGATCTGCAAAGATCCCAATTTGTTGAAACTCCTCTCCAACCTCAATATCAGTGCTAGTAGTAGCATGCACAACAACACTATGCTTAGCAGAACTAGAATAACGCGTTTTCCAAACTACATGAGAACTACTTCCCTCATGAGTCACCATGTGCCATGCTTGGTCTCAGTGGTTCTCTTCCTTCTACTCCTAGTTCAACTACCATATCTTCATTGGAACCAACAACCCGAACTCCACTAGACAATGATTCACCATTTTGTAGTAGTGATTCACCATTTGTCTTGGTGATTCGCCATGTTTTTACAAGATAATATAATCTCGTGAGAGATTCGCCAAAAAATTATATATACATATTATATTATTAATAAAAGCGCCTTCCATTTTTCCTATGTATCATGGGGATTCGCCTATTTATTATATATATAAATTTAGGGGGGTTCTTAAAATTTTCCATGTCCATCACACTATTTGAAATCCCTTTAGATACTAGTTCTACCATTTCATTCATAATTATTCAGTCAATAAGATGTTCATATCATTTTCCTTCATAGTCATTATACTTTCCTACCACACTTTCACTAACCTGTAACCCAACAATAAAACCGCTTAGCTTCCCTACAAAGCTAATTCATTTCATTTCCTCTTTTTTTTCAAATAAACCTTGATCCACTACAAAAACAATCTGTAGTCCTTCAAAATCATTGTTTTATGCTCACGTTAGATGATGGAGGATTCATTAAGGCCTCCCTTCTAATAAGTCTTGGCATATTGATATTAGCATATTATCTAGCTTCAAGGATAGAGTGATTATTAGTAACTTGAGGCTTGTATTCATTAATGACAAGTTCTCTCGTTGACAATCATTGGAGCACAACAATGTCCCTTGATCGTTGGATGTTGCAAGTGGCTCAACATTAGGTCATCTATTCGCACTTCGCAAGATGTACTTAGGTACATTGGCACTCATTGACATTAATGGTGAGTTTTCCTCGCATTGGTTAATGGAATTAATTAATGGCCGGTAATCGAATGACTTATCTTCATTCTTGACATAAACACATTTATTCACATGACTAGAATTGTACCATCGAGTTTTATAATGATTGAAGACTACATCATTTCAACAGTTTGCAACAGGAATCAATTTGTAACAACAACAATAAAGATCATAATCTTGTCATAAACACAAAGAGAACAAAGAAGCAGATCAAATTCCTTTGTTTACATACACCATGATCCAACATCAACAACCACACTCTTCAGTAAACACAACTCATCCACATTGAAGGTAAGTGAAGGTATGTTCACTACTACATATGGTCAATTTTTAGACACTTTATTTCTGAAAATTTTGACGTATTTTCGAAAAATTGCCCAATTTTTCTCAATTTTTTTAATGGCGCTATGTAATTTCGCTCTTGCAACACCGATGGTGACATTGTCATTATTGCAACACTATGAAAAAGTGTCACTATTGTGGTGCACCCGACTATGGTGTCACAATAGTGAAATTAATAGAAGACAATGTCACTATAGTGACATCCATGTTATGTGCATTGATATACTTATGTATATGAAAATACTATTCACTTTCCCTTTGACAAAGTCAAAGTTGACTTGGTCAACTAGCATCACAATAGCGACGGTTTATTTTAAATATATAGGGCACGTTGTAAAAAAAATTCCGACAACCCTATTGTCCTTAATCCCGTAATTCCCTACCCCTAGCTGATTTAACCCCCTATACCCCTAAACCCCTAACCCATTTAACCCCTTAAACCCTAAACCTCTAATCCCTTAACCCCTAACCCCTTAAACACTAATTCCCAACCCCTAACCCATTTAACCCCATAAACCTATAAACCCTAAACCCTAAACCTCTAAACCATTAACCCCTAACCCCTAAATCCTTAACCCCTAACCCATTTAACCCCCTAATACTATAAACCCATAATCCATTTAACCCCCTAAACACTAAACCTCTAAACCCTTAACCCCTAACACCTTAAACCCTAATTTACAACCCTGACTGATTTAACCCCCTAAAACCCTAAAAACCTAACCCATTTAACTGCCTAAACCTTAAATCCATTAACCCCTAACCCATGACCCCTACACTAGTACATATGGTCAATTTTTGGACACTTTAGTTCTGAAAATTTTGACGTATTGTCAGAAAGTTCCCAAATTTTTATTAATTTTTTAATCCCGCCATGCGATGTCACTCTTGCAACCCTGTGGTGATGTTGTCACTCATTGTTGAGAAATTAGTATTACCATCATCCACTTGAAATCTTAATATGTTGAAGACTAATTATGTGTTACAGTACCTCACTATGTTCGTGTTCATGTTTTGGAATCATTCTATTGATTAATTACTAAAATATGTTTGAATTAACTAACCATATTAATTTTTTCATACATTTTAATAAATTATGGTTGATTGGAATAAGATTGATTTCAGTTCATTTCATCTTGACTATTAGTTATTTTCTACATATAAATATTATGCAGCATGGTTTCCATTTCATACGAACATGTTGACATGCGGCTTTGAATTCTTGTAGGGCTTTCCATATAATCCCTCATTTGGGTCAAAGCATTGGTCGTGTCTGACATTGAACATAAGGTAATTCTTTTCTTTGTTTTCTTATTAGTAATTTGAATTTTTAGGATTTAAATATGTTGTAAAAATTGATTAAATAATGTCCCATTAAATTTTAGAATATTATTTTTAGGTTAGTGTATGCACTTCTAATTCTTGGTTAAATGAAAATTTGTATAAATTTAACATATGACCCCAATGTGTGTTTCAAATCCAACAAGTTATACATGCAATGTGAATTCATTGAACTATTTCATCAACCAAAAGGTACCCGACACCAATAAGAATGTTTCCAACCTCATCTACCATGCTTGTGTACCCTATGTGTTGCGAGTCGTCCTGGACAAAGAGGAATTACACATTGGATATGCTCTATGGCCTGCAATTGTAGGATTCATTAGTAGTGCCTTTTTTCACATTTCTATTTTTTCTCCTCACTATGCTAAATCACATTGGTGGTTAGATGAGTTGTTTTGGATGTTGATATCATCTCATGAGCACAACTCTATACCCATATTTTGTGACGTTGAGCCTTGGAAACTATGTTACATTAAGAAGGGATGTGATGCCGAAGCCTTTTAGAAGCACCATAAAGAGGGATGATTCTCTAAGGAACATCTCAATAGTTGGAAGGAAGCGCTTTAAATATCCACATATATTAAAGGTCAGTACTTCAAAAAGAAGGGAAGGTGCACTTCGTAGTTGATATCAAACAAAATTCATGCCCACTAAAAGCATTCCACATGAACGTTGAAATCGCGTGGTAGAAGGAAATGTTTCTTGCATATCTAAAAATTGATATCTATTTTCAGATTACCATTATTGTCATATATATAAATATGTGTTTATTGGTAAACATGAAGTGTATGTTGGAAATACTGATAGGGGGGATGAATCAGTATTTCTTTCAATTAGAGCATTAGTTAATATTCAATTATTAATGATAGCAGCAAATAAAAGGAACAAAAATGCACAGAGTTTTTAAGGTGGAAACCCACTCTGGGAAAAAAACCACCTAATGCTTTTCTAATAATTCTTTAATATTCAACTCCAATTGAAAATAAAGCTCCAACTTTCTAGAATCTAGAAAAGCATTCTTCTCCAGCTCCCACTGGATGGACGCTCCATCACCCGAGATTTTTCAATAGTCAACTGAATGGATGCCCCAACACCCAATGAGCTACAACTCACCCTAGCACCACCCTACCACCCTATAGAAGAATAAAAGAAGAATGGACTCCCTTACCAGGGAAAATGGTCCACTTTACAATGATATAGAATGATGTAGAAGAATAAGACACACTAGAACATAACCCCAACTATGACACAACCACCTAAAGATGATCCTAGACCACTCGACACTGCCTCTTAAACTCTTGGCAGATAGACACTAGTACAATTTGTACAATAATGTATTTACAATGACTTAGTACAATGATACCTTTACAAGATTGTATGCAGTGTTGCCCACTTGAAAACTTCATCTGATGAAATTCTTGCTGATGTTATGCACCTTGGTTGCTGCTCTTTTCATGCTACCCTCTACTACACCTTTCTTTGCTTTTCTTCCCTATAAAGTCTGGTCCTTTGCAGCCCTTGACAACACATGATCTAGCTTTTTATTTGCCTTCTAGGAGCTCGATATTGAATCTGGTGTATCTCTGTTGTTTCAGATCACCAATATCTAATTTTTGGACCTATAGCATTCCTATGATTTGTCTTTCCAATTCCATACGTATGACCCAGTTTCAATTCTTCAAGGGAGAGTTATACCCAATCTCTCACGATGCCCCAATTATGGACTGTTTCAGCAGATTGAACTTGTACAGCATACCACGTTTCACTGTTTCTTCATTTGGCTCTGAAATTGATAGAGAGAAAGACAAAGTCTATGCAATATCTGCCACTTTTTACAAAATTCTAATCCGCTACTCAGAGAGAGAGAGTTATGATTATTTTACCCAGGTCACTTCTTTGAGATGAATTTCAGGAGCCTGCAAAAACACTAAATTCCACAGATCATATCTCCGAAAATTTTGCGCACCTTGATCTGAAATTTTCAGAACACCTTCCTCAGGATTTCAGCTTTGCCTCATAAAAATTTCAGCTTCTGAACCTTCGTAGAAAAAATGTTAGAGAAAAACTTCCATGATGACATGTTTCAGATGGCGAAATCCCCTTCCATAAGGAGGAAATGAGGATCACAATTTATATAAATGCTTAGGTTGAGAGGGGATTCAACAAGTGAACGTGGGAGGGATTTTAGGAGCTTAAAAAATATTAATTATGATTTTTCAATGACCCATGCCACAACCCCATGGGGTTTTAGCCCATTAACTGGGGGTACAAACTTCAAACATGAATATCTCTCAAACCATGAAGAATTACATGGCGTGCCATATATCAACGTAAACATCTCGACAAGTAGAAACCATAAAAATCCTTATTGACCTAGAATATATTAATTTGGTAGGTCAAAATTACCATGCAATAAAGGTTAGCCCCTGGTGCTCCTTGGGTTGACATCAATGAAAATCGTTGATCAACAATCTCCCCCTTTGGCATTGATGGCAACATAGGTACTCCCCCTGCAATCATGACACCTCTTCCTAAAACATTCTCTCCCCCTTTGACATCAATGGAAAAGGGTAACTCACCCTAAAACACAACCATCCTACGGACCTGTACGCACTTCCACTCCCCCTAACACACAACCATCCTACAAACCTGTAATCTAATGAGAACTTGGGAGAATCCCAAGCTTCTAACAAATATTTTCAAATGATTCATGAGGTAAAGGTTTAGTGAAGATATCAGAAATTTTTTCTTTTGTACAAACATACTCAAGTTTGATATTCTTTTCAGTGACTTGTTCTATGAAAAAATGATATTTGATCGGAATGTGTTTTGTTTTTGAATGCATGATAGGATTCTTGGAGATGTTGATGGCACTAGCGTTGTCACAAAATATGGGAATAGGCTCACTGAATTGTACTTGAAGAACTTGCAAAGTTTGTTTCATTGAAAGGACTTGAGTACAACATGATGTTGCTGCAATGTATTCTGCTTCCGATATAGATAACGAGATTGAGGTTTGTTTTTTTCTCAACCATAATACGAGATAACCACCTAGATAGAATGCTGCTCCACTAGTACTCTTACGATCATCAACGCTTCCTACCCAATTTGCATCTGTAAAGGCTTGAATAATGAGATTTTTACCCTTGGGATACCACAACCCATATTCTTCTATGCCCTTTAGATATCGAAGAATTATTTTGACGGCAATAATATGTGATTATTTTGGTGCTGCTTGGAATCTTGTTACTTCTCCAACTGCTTGCATAACATATAGCCAAGAGGATGTTACATATATAATACTAACAATCATAGATCTATACAACCTCTGATCCACATCCTTAGATGAGTCGTCTATGCTCAATTTGCGACCTGTTAACATCGAAGTAAGGACGGGTTTGCAATCTTCCATTTTGAATTTCTTGAGCATTTCCCTGATGTACTTGGCTTGACATATAAATATTCCTTTCTGCCGAGATAGATGAAGTTCTACAAGTATGTCACTAATTATAAAAGTATGATCTCAACTCACTGCACTTTTGTCAGCCTTTCTACTTAGTCGATCATCATTGCTACCAAATATTATATCATCCACATATAATTTCAACGATTGTTAAATTATCTTTATCTATTTTGTACAGACATAATGTAATAAAATCTTTATCGGCCCCTTGTTGACGATATCCACTCAAGATGAGCATACCATGCTCTAAGAGCCTGCTTGAGACCATATAGATCCTTCTTTAACCTGCAAACATAGTCTTCTTTTTGTGATAGTAGAAAACCTTCAGGTTGTTCGATGTAAACTTCTTCTTCTAATTCTCCATTCAGAAATGCTGACTTAACATCCATTTGGTAGACTTTGATTTTTCTTGAACATGCATAGGCGAGAAACATTCTGATGGGTTCCATTCTGGCAACTGGTGCAATTGTTTCGTCGAAATCAATTCCTTCCACTTGTGCATAGCCTTTGCAAACCAATCTTTCTTTGCTTCTGGTAACTTGCCCATCTTCATTCAATTTGTTCTTGAACACCCATTTAGTCCCAATGACATTTTATATTTTGGTCATGGAACTAATTCCCAGGTGTTATTCTTCTCAATTTGATCCAGTTGTTCATTCATAGATACTACCCAATGTTCATTCTGGCTGGCTTCCTCAAAACTACTAGGCTCAAAGGTTGCTAGAAAAGGAATGTGAGCTTGTTGTGATGAATGAAGCTGTCAACCTTCATTTTTGTCACCAATGATTTGATTCGATGGATGGTTCTTTTGAATTCACTCTTCTGTTCTCCTTGGAGGAGCTTCTTGTTGTTGTTCTGGTATATCTTGATGATCATTATTTACTTCTTCCTCGTTGATAGTTGCTTCTTGTTCTACAATTTTATCTCTGTCTTTTTCAGCCTCTGTCTCAAGTTTCAAAGATTCTAGATCCCCATCATTATTCGCTAGAACACCATCTTCGTCAAATGTAACATTTATTCTCTCTACTATCTATTTTCGTCTTAGATTATAACATTTATAGGCCTTTATTTTGCATGAATAACTAACAAAGATACCTTCATGAACACGTGATTCAAACTTACCCAAATTTTGATCTTCTCTTTTGATATAACATTTTCTTCCAAAGATTCTGAAATATTTTACATTATCTAGTTTTCCTTTCCATAATTCATATGGAGTCTTGTTGCAATTATTTCTGAGAAGACTTCGGTTGATAATGAAGACTGTCGTATCAATTTCTTGAACCCATAATTTTTCATCCAATTCTGAGTCCTTCAACATTGTTCTACCCATTTCCTGTACAGTTCTGTTCTTTCTTTTAGCAAGTCCATTTTGTTGAGGTGTTCGTGCTATTGAAAATTGTCTTTTTATTCCATTTTCGTCACAGTATTGCTGAAATAATTTGGAAGTGAATTCTACACCATTATCTGATCTTAGACACTTTATTTTCAAATCAGTTTCATTTTCAACCAAATCCTTGTAGATATTAAAGCACTCAGATGCTTCAGATTTTTTCTTTAGGAAACTGACGGTTGTCATCTTGGTATAGTCATATATCATTAACATGAAATATAATTCTCCATCTAAGTCTTTTGTTCTCACAGGACCACATAGATCAGTATGTATCAATTCCAATGGATGTGATGCAAAGTGTTCTTTTGTTTTAAATTGGAATTTTGTCTGCCTACCATGCCAATGGATGTGTGTTGGAAGATTTTGATATTTTTGGCATTTCTCGTATTGCTTCCGTTTTTCTTATCCTGACAATATTGTCAAAGTTTATGTGACCCATTCATTTGTGCCATAACCAACGTTCATCTTCTTTAGCTAGTAGACATGCTTTAGTTGCTTCATTCAGAACATATATGTCGTTTGGAGCTCGACTTGTTGTAGCCACAATTTTACCATACCTGCCTTTCCTGATTTCACATTTTGTGGATTTGAATAGCATTGTGTGTCCTTGATCACACATTTGTCCAAAACTAAGCAGATTGTGATTCATGTTTTCAACCAATAGAACATTCTTGGCTATAACATCTTTTCTTCCGAGAGTGATGGTACCTAATCCTATAACATTTGAAGATCCATCATTTCCAAAGGATACGGTTCCATCCTTCTTCTCTTTCAAAGATACGAATTTCCTTCTATCTCCAGTCATATGCGTTGAGAAACCACTGTCAACATACCACACATATTTGTTGTTTTGAGCCTTGAGAGTGAGAGCACAATTATCATTCTTCTTCTTCTTCAATGTTCGTTCATTCTGTGGCTTTGAAGATTCTTCTAGAGGATTTTCAAGCTTGCAGTCTCTGGCTATGTGTCCAAAGTTCTGAGATTTGTAACATTCCATATTATTTCTTAAATGTTAAAATCTATTGATGTTTCCTTGATCCCTGGGAGTTTCATATTTGAAGGATCTCCTGGAATTGTATTGGTTCCTAGGGTACGTGAGACATTCTACAGCTTTATGACCAAATTTTCCACATGAATAACAATAGCCATGAAAAATATGTTGGTACCTGGATGGAAATCTTCGTCGAGGAATTGTCTTCCAAGGATGTGCTTGCAAATCTTGTCTAATGAAGTCGACATGTATGTAAAATCTCATAGGTTCATTGTATTTTGTTGTAGAAGGTCCCGCTTCTTCTTCTTTGTAACCGATGCCAGTTCTGTCGTTGTAAGATCATTGATTTTTGATGAGTTCTTCCAATTCCCTTCAGCTGTTGACATAGTTTTGGACATTTTTTCCTTTCTTCACTTCCTTACACAGCGAGACTACTCTGGATTCTAATGCTTCCCTTTCTTGGTTACTTTCTTCAAACTTCTTTTGAAGTGACTCTTCAATACATTTGTGTTCTTCAACTTCAATTTTGAGACCTTGAACTTGTTCTTCAAGGGTATTGGAATGGATCTTCTCAACATTGAGCTCTTTTATAAGCTTGATTTCCTCCTCATAAAATTATTCTATGGTCAACCCTTCTTCTTCATTGTTTGATACTTCTTGTTTATTGTGCTTGGCCATAAACAATACTTTCTCATTGGCTTCTTCTTTGCTGTAAATTTCTTCATCGGATGATGAGCTATCTTCTTTAGAGAGAAATTTCCTTTTCGATCCTTTCTTTTTGCCTTGATTGTTGAATTTCTTAAAGCCTTTCTTCCCTTTTAAGTTGCCATCACTTTTGTTCGGACCTTTTGCTGCGAAATGCCCAAACTCACCACAACCAAAACATATCAATGGAAGTTTACCTTTGAATTTTCCCTTACCAGTTTTTAGTTTTCTTGTAAAGTAACCATATTCTTCATCTGAAAGACCTTCTCCATCATCTCCCTTTTCTTCGCACTTGTAGGCACATGTCATTTCAATTGAAGGTTGTTTGTCCTTATTGGTTTTCTTAGATGCAATGAATGCAGTTTCTAGATTTGAAGTACCCTCTTCTTCATCAAGTCTCATTTCATATGCTATGAGAACTCCATGTAGTTCCTCTTTGCTAAGTTTGTCCAAATTTGCACTGTATTATAAGACTGATACCTTTGGGTTGAATCTCCCTGGTAACATTCTAAGAATATTCTATATAATAGTTTTCTCATCAACTGGCTCTCCCAATCCTTCCAGAGTATTGGTTATTTCATCAACGTATTGGAAGTATGCAGCAATGTTGCAATCTTCTTTCATTCTGAGTTGCTCAAATTTTTCTCTATAGATTTGAAGCTTTTCTTCTTTGACATTTGAGTCACCTGCATATATATTCTAAAGCTTGTCCCATACATTTTTGGCAGTTTTACAACCCAAAACCTTATGATAAGTAGATTCAATAAGTCCACTGATAATAATATTCTTTTCTTTTGCATCATTTACCAAATTCTTCTTACCTTATTAATCCGTGGTTGATGTAAATCCATTTTGAACAGTGTCCCATACTTTGTAACCTTGCACCAAGAGATAGACCTCCATTATTCCTTTCCAGAATGCATAATTATTTCATTGAACAGAGGTACACCATTCTTGGTATGCTCCATGACCTCCTTCTAGCTGTTAAACTGCTATTGAAGGAACCAATCTCCGATACCAATTGTTGGAAATACTGAGAGGGGGGGTGAATCAGTATTTTTTTCAATTAGAGCATTAGTTAATCTTCAATTATTAATGATAGAAAAAAACAAAATTAACATAAATGCACATAGTTTTTAAGGTGGAAACCCACTCCACGAAAAAAACCACCTAATGCTTTTCTAATAATTCTTTAATATCCAACTCCAATTGAAAATAAAGCTCCAACTTCCTAGAATCTAGAAAGCATTCTTCTCCAGCTCCCACTGGATGGACGCTCCAACGCCTGAGATTTGTTAGTAGTCAACTGAACAGATGCCCCAACACCCAATGAGTTATAACTCACCCTAGCACCACCCTACCACCCTAGAGAAGAATAAAATAATAATGGACTCTCGTACCAAGGAAAATGGTCCACTTTACAATGATATAGACTGATGTAGAAGAAGAAGACACAATAGAACATAACCCCAACTATGAAACAACCACCTAAAGATGATCCTAGACCACCCTACACTGCCTCTTCAACTCTTGGCAGATATACACTAGTACAATTTGTACAATAATGTATTTAAAATGACAGTACAATGATACCTTTACAAGATTGTATGTAGTGATGCCCACTTGAAGACTTCATGTGATGAAATTCTTGCTGTTGTTATGCACCATGGTTGCTACTCTTTTCATGCTGACCTCTACTGCACCTTGCTTTGCTTTGCTTCCCTAGAAAGTCTAGTCCTTTGCAGCCCTTGACAACACATGATCTAGCTTTTTCTTTGCCTTCTAGTAGCTCGATATTGAATCTGGTGTATCTCTGTTATTTCAGATCCCCAATATCTGATTTTTGGTCTTGTAGTATTCCTCTTATTCATATTTCCAATGCCATAGGTCTGACCCAATTTTTATTCTTCAAGAGAGAGTTATACCCAATCTCTCACAATGCCCTAATTATGGACTGTTTCAGTAGAGCGAACTTGTACGGCATGCCACGTGTCATTGTTTCCTCATTTGGCTTTCAAATTGATAGAGATAAAACTACAGTCTGTGCACTATCTGCTTCTATTTATGGAATTCCAATCCGATACTCAGAGAGAGAGTTATGACGATTTTTCCCAGGTCACTTCTTTGAGATGAATTTCGGAGCTTGCAAAAACACTGACTTTCATAGATCATATCTCCGAAAATATTGCACACCTTGATCTGAAATTTTCATAGCAGCTTCCTCAGGATTTCTTCTTTACCTAATAAAAATTTCAGCTTCTGAATCTTCGTAGAAAAAAAAGTTAGAGCGAAAATTCCACGATGACTTGTTTCAGATAGCGAAATCTCCTTGCATAAGGAGGAAATGAGGATCACAATTTATATAAATGCTTAGGTTGAGAGGGGCTTTAACAAGTGAACATGGGAGAGATTTTAGGAGCTCAAAAAATATTAATTATGACTTTTCAATGACCCATGCCACAACCCCATGGGGTTTTATCCCACTAAGTGGGGGTACAAACTTCAAACATGAATATCTCTCAAACCGTGAAGAATTAGATGGCGTGCCATATATCAATGGAAACATCTCGACAAGTAGAAACAATAAAAATACTTATTGACCTAGGATATATTAATTTGGTAGTTCAAAATTCCCATGCAAAATTGGGTTAGCCCCTGGTGCTGCTTGGGTTGACATCAATGAAAATCGTTGATCAACAGTGTATTTTGACATGCTATAGATTAAATAAATATTATTTCAATATGTATGGAAGGTAGTTCTTACGTTTCTCCCATTTTCATATGCAAGTTGAGAGTGGAAATGAGGAACTCTGCACTGTTTATGTTCCCATGAATCATCTATCTACCAGTGACATTTTCCTTGTTAACTCTAAATAATTTATTCGACCAAACTTATATGTTTGTGAAAGCATAGGTTGGTAGTCATACATTTTTCTTTCATTATTGTTACTATTTATGGTGTATATATATATGTTTCCATGACATATTTCATTAATTTTTGGATTTTTTTCATAGATCTAGGGACGATAATTTACCCTCTTCTTTTCACTTTCCAAAACATGCTCTTTCCATTCTGTTTTATGCTATATTTTGTAATCAAATTAGCTAATCATCCTTACTTCCTTGGAGATGTGTGTTGTGACTTCATATCTCAACTTCGTTGAAGACCTACATCGTGACTTCATATATGGTACATTTTTAACAGTGGAAAGTAATCATAGGAGGAAGGAGAAAGTTATTAATGTGGAATGGACTCCAAATATAGGGATACCGCATTATAGTAGTAAGATGTGCAATTATTATGAGCATCACATAGATAACAACTAAAAACAAAAGAGGGCCCACAAGTCATAACACCAAAACCACTTAGTGATGTTAATGTCCAAGTGAAGGAGGATGTTATAACATTGGGGACCTACACTCCAAAGGAATGGAATCCCAACATGGGAATGTGCCACTTTGGTAATGAGACTTGCAAATTTTACAAACGCCGTATCTAAAGAGTCATCATTATTAGTTTTTCCAAGGAAAATATCATGGGGAAATCCATTAAGGGATGCTTCCCCACATTTTTGAATTATATCCCTTGTAAACTCGTTGAATAGATTTATTTGATTAACCTAGGGGGATTTGGTTTTGAGCTTCAAAAGAAAATGAGCAACTGTTGGAATGGCCCATTTTGGGAATTTTGAGAATTTTCAAGGGAGTGGAGGCATAGTTCTTTCTCTTTCTTTGTCTTTGTAGAATCATGTGATTGCTTGTGGTTTGGATTTAATAGGCATGTGTGTTTGGGTCATGTTCTTGACTTAGGACCATGTGATACATTTTTTGTTTTGTATAACCCTATACTTAGCTTTGAGGAAGAATAGTTGTGGGATTGTTTGACCTCTTCTTCGTTGATGACTTAATGCATCTTCAAGGGGGACCTAACCATGTTTTAGTGTGAAGGAGAGAAGTGTAGATGAGGGGTTTCATATACGGACTTTATATATTATACATATGTAGCAATGGTATCCCTTTGTCTATATTTTCTCTTCTTGGTTTGAAAAATAGTGTGGGTGTTGCCCAAGATTCTTTTTGCATGATAATCCTTTGCAAGGTCACTATTGGGGAAAATGATATGTTGGTTCAGTATATTATGAGAGATGATTTATGTGCTTCCATTAATTCTGTGCAAAATGGAAAGTCATAAATATTGGATGGTTTGACTTATGAAGTCCCTAAGTTCATGTGGGACTTCATTGGGGATCATATTTGTTGTTTATATGTAGATTTTGTTTTCTAGGTTCTTCTTTGAGTCTCTAAAGTCTCAATTATGGCTTGATGAACCTTATTCCTTAGAATGCAATGAGAGATTGTATAGGTGGTTGGAAGCTTATTACTTTTTTTTACCATTACTTACAAACTTGTGGAAAAGGCTTTGGCTTTGAGGATCTGTTCAGTTGCCTGGTATGTAGTGAGACCGACGTGGGTTCAGTTTTTCTAGGGGTCTGTTCAGCCTAGGAGGCAATGGAGTGGGCTAGAGAGATAGGGAAACAATGCCTTAAGTTGAAGATTGACTTGGAAAATCCTATGATAGATTTGGTTGTTTTTTCATCTTTAAGATACATTTATGTTCTTAGGTTATGATTCATGGTGTGTGGATATAATGAGAGATATTTCCACCAATCCGTTGGCCTTCCTTTTTGTCACAAAGCCTTATCCCTATGGCTAATGTTACATTAGTTGATTCAATAGGGCCATCCTTTGGTGCCTTATCTATATTTATGCATTGTTGATGCCTTGGGTTACTTGTTGGAGGCAACTTTCATTGTAATGAATTTCAACATTATTATTATTTTAGATGGTTGATAGAGGTTAATAACTATTTTGAAGATGAATCTTACTTTCTTTGACATATTTTGTGGTGTATTTGGCTCCATTTTCAGCCCTCATAAAATTTATTTTTGGCTTTTTGGGTTGGATTTGTCTCTGGAGTGGACTCCTACTACTTGGTTTATATTTTTCAGGGAGTGATTGTCAATTTTGATATTATTTTTGGGACTGGGTTACCACCTATGGACTCAAGATATGATTAAAATTATCTATTTTTTGCATTTATTGAAATTCTGTTTTTATATTCATGTTAGTTGCTTATATGTGACATATCAAAGACTTTATTTGTCTCCAGCTTAGGAATTGAGCATAAATAAAATTTGTTCTTACGAGGTTTTCATGTTTTCAAATGGAAACTTGTGAAACTTCTTGTCTAGTTGCCTTAATTTTAAAATTGCATAGGTTATTGACCTCAAAAGATCATTTAGTCATATAGTGAGTTTTTAACCAAACAAGCCAACCCAAACCTACCCAAAAAAGACAACAACTACGTGCCCAAAACCTAATGAAATGAGAGGGAATGAGGACTGATGATATATGAGGTACCTTGCAAACGCTAATGCATCTGAGCGATATAGTTTTGAGATAAGATGAGAAGGTGAATATGATAAGAACCCTCAAGAGTAAGTATTAATTCATGATAGGGTTGGACCTTCAATCACCAATGCCTAGGGTTTCAAGGATGTCAAGGAAAATATATAATTCTTTCAAACCCTAATACACATGTTGAGGCATAGGACCAGTCAAGGGGCTAGGGTGAAATTCTATGCAATAAATCTCACCATGATGTCGTGTGATGTCGATGAGACTGTGCCCTTATAGGCATAGGTTAAAAATAGAAAGGGGGTCACTTTCCTGCCAAATTAGGGTTTCTCCGAAACCCTAGTATAATCAACATAAGGGAAGCCAAAAATGAAATCCTTATTTTCCACACGCACTGCTTCTGCTGGTTACGATACATAATAGAGAAAGATAAGTTTTGAAGTCATGGGAGTCTCTTGGCATGTCACCGCAACGACACATCTTCGAAACCCTAATTTAGTTATAAGGTCAACATTTGAGGCAACACATGATGTGTGGGGGAATATTTAAAGCGTGAATGGGGAAAATATTAGAGTTCGACAAAAAGGGGGAGAGGAGAGTAACCAGTTAAGATTTTGATCAAAACCCTAATGGGTTGAGGAAGCGAAATGGGGGTAACCCAAAATTTGAATATGCCCAAAATTTTGGGTGGTGTTATAGAAGCTACAACACTCTCATAATGCTAAATCTGGGCAATTGGCCACATTGTGATAGGTTGAAGCTTGGTCAAAAAAAAAAAAAAATTGTCAGACCTTAGGAGAGGCCATGTTATCATACCTTTTTATGTCTATATTAAAACAAGAAGAAACCACATAATTTTTATTTTGAGTCTTTTAATTTAAATATGACCACATAAATAACTAAAAATTCAAAAAGGTTATACTCTTAACACACATAAATATCACTAAACAAAACTACTAATTGTGTTTGTAAGTTTCACATATTAAATAATTTATATACACCTTAATATCTTATTTATTTATATTCAATTTTTAATTTAATGCTATATATAGTTTTTTTTAAATATTATTATTTACATTTTTTTTTTTTTTTTTTAATTCCAATTCCCGCCTTCAAAAAATGCACCCTTCAGGAGCCAGAGCAAGTGGAACCGTGTGGTGGCCATTATGCAGGATTTCAATGAGGGTTGCTCTAATCCTTTGTATCATTTGAGATAGCTGGTTAATTCCATAGTTTTGGAGATGCACATTGGATTGGCCTTTTAGGGGGAAGTAAGATGTTTCTCACCTTCGTCGACGGCTTGCCATTAGGTATTTATAAAATGAACCAGGAGAAATGATCAAGTTGAATCTTTTTCTAGATTTTTATTGTGTTTAGCTTGTCAAACCCCATATTTTAATTCCTTCAAAGAAAATTTATTGAGCGTGTTTGATTTTGATGTCTTGAATCTGAGTTTCATGTTGCATTTTTCAGTAGTGTCTAACCTATCTTAGTTTTTTTTGGTTTAGACCCCATATTTGATGTGTCTGTGTCCTGTCAAGTTATTGCTAGAAATATTTAAACTCCTGAAGTCTTTAAGAAACCCAAAATGTGAATTAATTCTACCACTTAGACTATTTTTTGACAAGTCGATGAAATCCTCAGATAAATAAAGAAGTTGAAGACGAAAATTTTCTTCCTAGCCCTCAAAATTGAACATAGCATCAGTCTTTTCAGAGCTAGTGAAACCATTAGTAGAAAACGGATGAAAACTTCCCCACAGAGTTTCGTCCTGAGAGCCTGCCTCTAATGGATTGGGTGTACTATAGGGAGCTTTCAATTCAGATACTTTGGTGGGAATCTCTCCATACAACAAATTATTGGAGAAACTGAGCATGTGCAAATCCTTGAATTTCCAGATCCATTCTGGAAGAAACCTTGTCAACTGGTTATGTTCCAATTATAAAACTTGCAAACTATGGGACTCAAACGAAACACCATCTCCCATGTGAGGTTTTTGACTATAGAATGGTCCATAGTTTTGTGCAGGATTTCCAAAAATATAATACAAAATCAATATTTACTCAAATACAAGAGCGCTCAGGAGACTTTGTAGTGTATGCAAGAGGGCCAAGAGAGAGTTGTCTTCCTCTGTGGAGGGGCCATCATTGAAGTACCTTGTCGCCATGGAACCCAAGATCTTCAGTATAAAATAAGGAGAGAAAATTTTGACGAGATGATTTGTTTGAAAAATGCATTGAAATTGTTGGCAAGCGCTTTATGGATGCAGTAAAAGCCAAATTGACTCATTTTGAAAATGATGAGGTCAAAGAATGCTTCTATCCTTGTTTGAAAAAAAAATCCACCTCATTTTTGTAGACACAGATTCACAATGCAAGAGGGAAATTTTACTGATGTAGAAGTCAGAGGGAAATTTGGAGATTCTACCCAAATTGGGTAGTGCAGTGAAGCAGAGGTATTTGTTAAAAAGTTCTCTATCCAATGCACAAAAGGAAACTAGGTTTTTTGGAAAACCCAAGGCCTGCCTTCCATGATATCCATATAAATTTATTCCCCACTAAACATGAATAGAAGAGACCCTTAGTCATATTCTGGATACTCTTAATATGCCAACCATAAGGTTCCCAATATTGGTGGATCCAAATTATATTCTTAGTCTTTAGATGATATTAGACCGACAAAATAGCCTACTAGGGTATGGTGTCTGAAATCAAAACATGCATAATTTTATGTATCCACAAGAATTAGCATAAGAGGGAGGGAACAAGTGTAGAGTCGTTACTTCATGAAAGCCTTTCTGAACAAATTTTCAAGTTTTCATGGGCACCATTTCCTTTTTCTATTGCTACAAACAAATGCGTGGTGCTTATGATGTGGGTCATTTCAAGGCTTTTGCTTATCTGACAGGAAAGTACAAAAAGTAGTGACAAAAGTCTAATTCAGATCAAGAACCATCCAACTCTAATGCATGGAAAGTACACTAGATTAAGGGTGCATTAAAGAGATAAGAATCTAACAAAGAAAACATGTGTTTGCATTTTGTTTTGGGCTATGTGTGAGTGTTTTACATGCCTATTTATGGTCTCTTGGTTTCAGTTTGTAGTGCTAGTAATCAAGGTTTTGTTTTGAGTAAAGTCTTGGAATTTAGTGGTTATCTTGACATCCTTATTTAATTTATAGAAAAGTAGTCAGACTTAAACCTAGCTTAGGCCCAAAAAACACTTTTTTGTGGAATCGACTTGGGTTTTGGTATTTGACCTAGAGTCAATATGAAAAAATTAAAATTACATAAAATATTCAATATTTAATTTAAAAAAAAAACATGCACATAAATTTAAGTATGAACAATTTCACTCCAAATACACATGTTTGCTGATTTATATTGCATGTGAGGGTGAAAATAGGCAAAATCACATCAACATATATAATGTACGAGTCCTAAGAGGCCGAAACATAAAAATAATGTTATGAAAAAATAATTTCTTTAGTGGGAAATAATACAGTAACATTGAGGCTCTAAACGACCTCCATAATCCATAAATTCATCAAATTATAACCTATGAGTCAATGTTGCTCAACCTTTAATTAGTGTCAAATCAACTTCAACAACAGGTTGCTAGGCAGAGTTGCATTTGCCTTTAGTACCAAATATCCCAAATGCAAGCTTTGAGAAGTAAAATGAGGTTAGAAAAGTAAGGGGCGCTTTTAGGAAGGTAGTTTAAGGGTTTGGCTTGTATTTTAAATTTAATTTATTTGTCCTCTTCCAAATTTGTTATTTTTTTTCTTATTATTTTTTGTTGACACCTAATCCTATGGGTTGGGTGTGCATATGTAATATTGTATATTATTTTAATATTAGGAAATAAGGAAGGCCAAGAGTCATTGGGAGATGAATCCCAATAGCCTCACCTCCATGTATAAATACATATGCATTCTTCAGCTAATACACATTCTAATTTGAGGAGTTACCTCCCGGTTTGACATGGTATCAGAGCCAGTCCCACTATTTGCATTTCTGCCTGTGGTGTAACTCCCTCTCCTTTGCCATACCGCCCGCTAATAATAGTTTTTGTCATGACTTGACATTTCTGTTAGCATTTCGTGCTTGTCAAGTGAGCCATCCGCTTTGTACTTGTTCGTACGCACTTACAAACAATTGGTTTCGCTTTTCCCAAAGGCGGATCAACCATCCGTGTGTTTGGAGGCCAATTTTGGAGGACCTTTCCGAGATGGCCTGTGCTGTTCACTTGACCGAGCTTTTGGGATTGATTCAAGATTCAATCTCCTAATCTCCGTCAATCACATCATCCACGGTAAGTCATCCGTGGTTGTTTCTTCATGTGGGGGAGAGAGTGCTTCAAGACATGATTCCACAGTTTGATTCAATATCGGAATCCCCCCTTCAAGATGTGGAATCTGATTATCAAATTATTGGAAAGACTTTGCATGTGTGAATCTATCCAAGCGATCAAGTTTTCGCTCAACATCCTTGTCACTCTTGGAAGATTCAAGGAATATGACATCTCTTGCTATTAAAAACTTCTTATTTGCTTCATCATAGAGATGATATCCTTTGGAGGCATTGGAGTACCCCAAGAAGATGCATTTTCGACTTCTAGCACCAAGTTTGTTCCTTTGACCCTTTGGTATCAAGGCATAACAGGTGGACCCAAAGACCCTGAAATGCTTTACCGAAGGAATGTGGCCATGCCACATTTCAAAAGGAGTTTTGTTTCTAATTGAACTTGAAGGACACCTATTCTTTATGTAAACAACACATAGAACCGCATCAGCCCAAAACATCAATTTCACATTCTTGAAAAATAACATGGAGCGAACCATATTTAAAATAGTTATGTTCATTCTTTCAGCTACACCGTTCTGTTGGGGATTATATGGCACAATTGTTTGATGTTTGATTCCATGTTGACGAAGATAATTTTCAAATTCGTTTGAAGTGTATTATTTTCCATTATCAGTACGTAGAGAGCCAATATGTGTTTGTGCATCATTTTCAATCCATGCATGAAAATTATTGAAAGTTTGAAAAGCATCAGACTTATTCTTCAGTAAGTAAATCCAACACATTTTGGTGTAGTCATCAATAAATGTCATCATGTATTTGTTTCCATTTGCAGAAGCAATAGGCATAGGGCCACATAAATCTGAATGAACAAGCTCAAGTTTTCTATGTGCTCTAGAGTGTGAATCATGAAATGGATGTTTGCTATGCTTTCCTAGAATACAAGCATCACATTCCTTAGGTTTTATAGGAATTGTAGGCAGTCCATTAACACCATTTTTCTTCAACAAACAAAGGCTTTCATAGTTTAAGTGTCCAAATCTAGCATGCCATAAAAGAATTGATGGGAATGTACCTTCATCATGATGTGAACTGAATGCAAAGTTTTGAGCATGAGCAGATGAACCTTTCAGCTTCAAGAGTCTCCCTTCTTCTATTCCCTCCATGACAAGTGAGTGATCTGATGCTTTTTTGACCTCTGCCTTGCCATCAAACAAGTGAATTGAGTGTCCTTGCTGCCGGATTTCGACCAGGGACAACAAGTTTCTCTTCAACTCAGGGAGGTATAGAACCTCATGTAGGATATGATCTGGAAGACCAGGCAGTTTAAGCCTGACTGTGCCAAGCCCTAATGGCTTGAGTTTGGATTTATCTGTGAAATATACTGCTCCATCAACTTTGTCAGTGAATTCTTCAAAAAAATATTTTCTAAATGTCATGTGACATGTTGCTCCTGAATCTAGCAACCAATCATCTCTCCATGAGGTAAATGAAACATCAAATAGGTTTTCAGTTACTCCATTGTTACAATGTGCTAGAAAATAATGAGCTGATTCAGGTGCTTTACCTTTGTCTTTGTCATTAGTTTTACCTTTGTCTTTATTTCTTTGCTGCTGAGTTTTAGATAGTCTGCCTCCCTTTTCTCTGAAGTTTCTTCTTCGTCTTCTACCATCTCTTCCTCTGGATGAACCTGAAGCATGTCTCTTTTCTCTCTGTGCCAAGTATGCATCTTTGAATGAAGGCTGTCTTCTTGGAAGCTATTGGAAGATATTTTGAAGGAAAACAAAAACACTCTTTGCTGGAAAATATACTCAGTTTAAAAGGACAAAAACTCTTTTGCTAAAAGACACTGAATTTAAAAGGACAAAAAACTCTTTGCTGCAAATACTGAATTCTGCACAAAAAATATATATATATATTCTTTTTGTTTGGGGAAAAAAAAATTATGGGTTATATGATTGGTGAGATGGAATATAATATGGTGGAGGGGGTGGTATTGTAAGGTGGTGGAATGGTATTAAAATATGGGAGGAGGGGAGTGGTATTGAATGTATGAAGGGCGGTATGGAGGGGTGGAAATATACAGTCAAGTATTACAAACTGCGTGGAGGGGAGGTATTACAATATGGATGGCGTATTGGAGTGGTATTAAATAGAGCGGTATTCAATATGGAATGGAGGGGCGGTGTTACATATATGTGACAGTGTATATATGGACAGCGTAGAGCGGACAACGTATGTATGGACTGTGAAAAATGAATGGAGTGTATTGCAGATGGAGGGCGGTGGTATTATGGAAAGGAGTAAGGAGTGAGGGCGGTGGTATTATGTGGGGCGGTGGTATTACATGGGAGCGTTGTTATGACAGTCAGTGAAATGGGAGTCTGACTGTGAAATGGAAGAGCCTCTTTGTGTGAAATGTGGAAGTTGTCATGACAGTCGTGAAATGGGAGTGCGATATGCGTAGGGCCGACTGTGAAATGTGGAGAGCGATTGTATGGAGGGCTGAAGCCCGCGTGGGAGAAGAGCTGAGATGGGAGGTGCCGGCGAGAGTTGTAGGGAGCGGAGATAGATCCACGACAAGTATTCAAGCGCTGTGAGGGGTGTACGTTGAATGTAAGGCGGTGGAGAGTGTATGCGTATTGAATAGAGAGGGTCGGTTAGAGAGTCGGGCCATAGGTGGTGTGAGTGCAGTGGCAGAACGCATTAAGCAGAGGAGCTGGAAGGGAGGGTGTGAGTGGAAAGAGGGAAGGCGATAGGTATGGAGAATGGAGATCTAAAGGAGAAAGTTTATATGTCCCAGCCAAAGGATTTGTGGTAAAGGGTCAAGAACACAAAGTTTGCAAGCTTATAAAATCCTTGTATGGCCTCAAGCAAGCACCACGAGCCTGGTATGAGAAATTAACCGAGCATATTCTGAAACTTGACTTCAAACATTTTCATCTTGATGATGCAACTTTGTTTGTTAAGAAAGTTGGAAAAAAAGTTGTATATCTTGTGGTATATGTAGATGATCTTTTGATAACAGGAAACAATGAGAGCTATATTGCATCCATGAAGAAAGAGTTGAAGAAAGGTTTTGAAATGACTGATTTGGGTCATGTTCATTACTATTTGGGTATTGAAGTAATTCAACATCCTAAATTCATATTTCTTTCTCAAAAGAAGTACATTGGAGATATCTTGAACAAGTTTGGCATGGATGAATGTAATCCCTTAACCACTCCAATGGAACAAAACTTGAAGCTCACATCTATTGAAGGGAAGGAATTTGAGGATGCAACTAAGTATAGACAACTTGTAGGAAGTCTTATCTACCTGACCACCACCAGACCTGACATTTCATTTGCTGTTGGAATCCTCTCAAGGTTCATGCAAAAACCTTGTGAAGGACATTGATCTGCTGCAAAAAGAGTGTTAAGGTACTTGAAGGGGACTCAAGACTTTGGACTCAAATACACACAGGTAGGCGACTTCAGCTTGATCGGATACTCTGATTCAGACTTTGATGGCGACAAAGAAACAAGGGTGTCTACTACAGGTTACACCATGAGTCTTGGATCAGGAGCTGTCTCATGGAGATCACGCAAACAGTTAGTTCCAGCAGATTCCACGACCGAGGCAGAATATGTGGCAGCAGCTGAAGAAACAAAGGAAATTGTGTGGCTCCGGAAAATCCTGGAAGATTTGCGGATGAAACAAATGTATTCCACTCCACTCATGATCGACAACACTTCTGCAATAAAGTTGGCCAAGAACCCAAAGTTCCATGATCGAACAAAGCACATCAATACAAAGTACCATCTAATTCGACATCATGTTCAGGCCAAAACCATCCATCTACATCATTGTTCCACAAATGAGAAAACTGTTGATATCTTCACCGAAGCACTTGGAAGAGAAAAGTTTCAAAAGTTCAGATTGATGCTTGGCCTCACCAACATCCCTTCGGATTAAAGGGGGGAATGTTGACACCTAATCCTATGGGTTGGGTGTGCATATGTAATATTGTATATTATTTTAATATTAGGAAATAAGGAAGGCCAAGAGTCATTGGGAGATGAATCCCAATAGCCTCACCTACATGTATAAATACATATGCATTCTTTAGCTAATACATATTCTGATTTGAGGAGTTACCTCTTGGTTTTACATTTTTAAAAATTTATTTTCAGGGTACTTTTTCCTCGGGCTTGCTGGCAAGTTGACATGTTTGATAGGAATGGACTTGGATGAGTCAGGAGTTTTTTTTCTGACTTGACTGAGTCAGACTGAGGCAGAAAATTAATTGGATTGTTTTTAGACATAAACGATTCCATTCTAAGTACTAGTATATAGTGAACGGGGTCTAGTTTTTCTTCATGTTTTAACTTGCTCGGTTTTAAGTAAGTTTCCTCTGGTGTTTTTGACACCCGTTGGCTTATTCTGACTACACTGGTTTAGAGTGAATAGGTCTAGGTTTTTTTCATGTTTTAACTTTCTCAGTATAAGTAAGTTTTCTCTAGTATTTCTGACACCCATTGGATGATTCTAACTCCACTGGTTGTGACTGAATGAGGTATCAATTTTTTTTCATGTTTTAACTTGAGAAGCTTAGTAAGTTCCCCCTGGTTTGTGGCCTTGCTTGTTTTGTTTCTCATTCCTATTGGCATTTACTCTTGTTGGTCATATTTCTTTTAAAAATTGACCTATTTATGCCCATGGAGGTTTTTCTAACTACATTGGTTTATAGTGAGCAGGATCTAGTTTTTGTTCATGTTTAACTTGCTTATTTTAAGTTTCTTCTGGTCTCACTAACACCCACCGACTGATTGTGACTACACTAGTTTAGAGTGAATGGTGTACAATTTTTCATCATGTTTTAACTTGAACAACTTAAGTAAGTGTCCTCTGGTCTCTGGTCTTTTCTGTTTTGTTTCTGATTCCCACTGGCATTTTTTCTTGTTGGAGATTAATTCTTTTAGATATTTACACATCTATGCACAAGGGGGTTTAATAACAAATTTTTTTTCGGCATTTTCTAAATCTAGATGGTATGATTTGTAACTACCTTATCGCCCCTAGTTGACATTTTTAACTTACCATGAATGGACTTAGTTGGCTATAATTTTTCCTTTCGATTTCGCTCAAACCCCGAGAGCTAATTTGTCGTGCATGAGACATATGATTTTGGCATTAGACCCTTGTTTCTTGTTCATCTAGAATGATCTATGAGAACAGATGATGCAGAAGTAGAGAAGAGGATCGAGGGTGTTTGGAGGTGCCAGATGTATTAACTTCTTGCAGTTGCCTTTTTTATTGGTAGTAAAAAAGCATGAAACACCCATTTTAAGTTCGTTGAGGTAGATTATAGACTTTGCTGGAAGGTTTTGAGCCTCTATCTAGAAAGGATGTGCCACTTTGAATGAGCTTGAATTTGTATTTCTCCATATATGTATCAATATTAGAAATTTTTATCAAAACATGAAATAACAAGATGAACAAATTCTCATAATTCAATGTCTTATAGGGTTGTGCAGGAAAAATTCAGATTAATTTGACACGAAATATTTCATAAGAAATGAAAAATTAATCGCTAACATAATGATAATAAGTCACGACTGAAATCTCAACCAATTAGCATAAATTTTTCTTCAGAAGTTCACCTGGTTTCATCCCTTTCAATAATTTCTTATGTCAATATTCAATGTGATCTAGGCAGATATCTATTTAAATATTTGTATTTGAAATTCATATAGTTCATAGTAACATGACACTATATAGATAACCATAAAGAAACTTGGAATTTCTTAGCAAAGTCTAGGTTCTATACCCATGAGTCATTGTCACTCATTCAAAAAATAGAGTTAAAAATGTCTTCATGTTCCTTGAACATTGAAAAAATGAAAATCCATTCCAGATATTCTTAATATTCCAACCACAAGGATCCAAATATTTGCAGACCCATGTAGGGCATAGTGACTATAATCATAGGATGCATCATTATGTTACTCAATGTTGATTAATGTAGGAGGGTGAGAAACAATAGTAGAATAATTACATCATGAAAGAGATTCAGAACATATTTTTGGGCTTTCTTGGGTGCCCTTTTCCATCCAAACTTCTTGTAATAGAATTAACAGAGCCCCTATTGAACAGGCCTTTATTAGGCTACCTCCTCACCAGAAGTAAAAGGCAGACAACAAGGACACAAGAAATGTAATTGCGACGAGAAACATATTATAATAAATGAAAATGTAAATGAAAATTAACATGATGAGAATGACGCATGACTTTTAACAAATTAGCATGTATTTTATCTTCAGTAGATCAACATTTTTCATCCCTTTCAATAATTTAATGTATTAAACTTCAACATGAATAAGTTATCTTTTCAGATATAATTATTTGAATCACATATTACATGTATAATTCCATAACGATGTTGATAACCATAGGAAAAATTGAAACTATGTAGCAAATTCTACAATATTTAGCCATGAGTCATTTTCACTCATTCTCACTCAGTCAAAACTTGCAGTTTCAATCTCTAATTTTTCCTCAGCACTTGAAAATGAAAAAGGACAAGATGCATGTTAAATAATATGACAACTCTTGACATATTTGATCCACCACATTCTTTTACAGTGTCTCTTCCTATAACCTATAGACCAGGCTAGATAAACGAGCAACTGGGGTCTTAGGTGGGTATTTGTGACCATGCTTCTTGGTTGGCACTAATTGGTTGTGTTTCACAGTTTTGAGTTGAGTTGTATTTATGTATCCTTGAGGATGAGAACAAATGAGTAAGAATATTTTCACTAGTCAAACATGGATACTAGTTAAATATTATCTTCATGTTTTTGGACCGACTTCATGTTGAATCATATTTTACACTACAATATTCCAAACTAGGTTTACCATGAGTGATATTATTTTATTGGTTCTATGATTGCTTTTGTTTAAGCAATATATTTTATAGATATAATTCATAACATTTCATGAACCTCTGAAGGCTTCATCTATAGGGATAATATGAAAACCATTAAAAATGAATTTTTGGATTCAAGTTATAAATTTCAATTTCACTAGGAGTATCCAGTTTGTGATAGGTGCTTTACTTTCATACAACTCACCTTTATAGCATGATTTCCACAATAGTAAGGATTTTTAACAAATAAGCAGTCTTGAAACTTTAATTTACCATTGTTCATGTTTTTTTATTGGGTTGTTACTCTAGCAAAACAACAAAAACTTGAATATCCACTTAGTTTGGCATTTTAAATTCTCAATATTTTATGGTTTACTTTGTTGAATTCCCATCAAACTAGGAACATCTAACTGATAATAACATAGATGTTATCGACTTAGGAATATTTCGATTGGAATCTTATTTAATATAAACAAGGAAAGGCTAGCTTATATTATCGTGAATGGATGACATGTATATGTGAGAAAATGCTTGCATATTATACTACTAAGGAACGATCTTGTCAGCGAGGGAAGGTCTACTTCATCGAAACAATGTCGAGTGGTGGGTAAACATCTCAGAGTCTAGTCTTTGCCTACATGCATCATTTACAATTAAGATATGACATGAGTTTGTGTGGTTCATTAATGATGGTTTTTGAGTGATAGCAATAGAATAAGCACTCCCATCTTTTCAACTACATAATTAATAGGTTATGGTTCTATTGCATTGTGTCTATTGAAAATAAGAATTTTTTAAACTAACCCTTTCTAAATAAGCTTTGGATTAATCTTGTAGTTTGAATTAGGTATTCCATCGTGCCTCATTGATTGTGTAACCCTTCCATTCAATTAAATCTTGCATGGTTTTCTTTTTTCTATTCAGTTGATTCCCTTCAATACTTAGCTTTCTCTAATTGGAAGAGATTAATACTATTTATATAATTCCCTTCTCGTCTTATAGCATGCTTTCTACGATTGAAAAATGCCGAGTTTTTCAGAAAAGCTGAGAAGGGGTTACTAATATTATATGAAAAATTTTCATCATAGGGTTCATTACTTTCATTATATGAATCAAGGAAATCGATTACATGATGTGGATGAAATTTAGCTGCAATTCTTCCAGAAAAGGTTGTCATGTATCTTCAATGATTTTCATAGAAATGATTAGATTACATTCTTCTAAGGGATCATCTAAAGTGTTCTATGAAATAAGTTAATCAGTTGTTTGTTGTGGTAGAATAATTGGGAATAACCGTGCAAGAATGTGGCATTGCTTTGCTCAAAATGTTGCAAGTATTAATATCCTTATAAATATAATATGGATTTTCCATTGCCTCAGTTGCACCTATCAATGTAAGGCTCAGACACCTCTTGCAAATTTATTTGAGAAAGGAATTTAAGGTATGTCTCTTTTTCATAAGAAAAATTAAAGGAGAAATCAACACAGCCAAATGTTGGAAAGGCACATTACAATGAACATCTATTACAATGGTTGAATAACCCAAGACGAAAAATATTTTTATTTCATCTCGGATAAGGGACAAAATTTCTCTCAGAGAAGATGAAATTATTTAAACCAAACCTCTGTAGGCCGAAATGTATCCACTAGCTTTTAGGAATACTATCATCAGGGCCAAAACTCTTGAAATTAATGTTTTTAAAAATGAGAAGGTTGTTTTGATTAAGTCGCGTACCTAGCTTGATCAAGATATAATTCTTATTAAAATAAAATAAGGTTATCCTTCGTTCTAATTATGAAGCTAAAATATCACTTATGATTGAATTATGCGCTATGTGAAGTCAATTTTTCTGTAGAAGGCCGAAAAGAGCTTAGATGATTCTCTAAATATGTGTGGTAAGAATGAGTAGCATTATCATTGAAGTAAGAGAAGGAATCATGATAGGTTACAAAGTAATGAAAAGGTAAGGATTATATTGGAATTTAATATCCCATGGCATACCTTGCTTGACTAAGTTAGGCAGTCAGGAGACAAAGTTCCTTTCCTAAAGTGCAGAACTTATTACTTGAACTAAAGGAGCCGAATCAATGCAAAAGTTAAATTTGATATTAGATTAAAAGGGCCTTTGTTCTATACACAAATAAAAATGCATTATAGGAAGTCAACCTGATTTGGGAGCCGACCTTGGCCAGAGAGCCATGATTGGTTTGAAGGTTGACACATGAGTGGATCAAGGACTCATGGAATGATGCTACAAGTGTGTAAATGAACAAATATCCCAAAGGTTCAATATAAGGTATGTTTCAACTTTACTTCAGGAAATGAATAATTCAAAGATTTCAAGTTTACTTCAGGAAATGAATACTTCAAATATGCTTTTGGATTGGGAAAAAAGATGAGTAGTATCAAATTTAATTAATAATTCTTTGTAATTTATTGGATTGGGTCATTCAAATTTATTCAATGAAAATCAAATCCTCTTTCTGAAGAACAAGTTGAAGAACAACCTCTTATACTGATATATTATTTTAAAGTAGAGTAAACATATTTACTGAAGAATGAAATTTTCTCCATATTGATTTATAAGATATTGATAGCATAGAAACCAAATAGTACCTATTAAGGCATCCCCTTGGAAGTGGTTTTTAGCAAAATCAATGAACTATTTTTTAATTTATACATATGTTTAGTGTTGTTTTCATGTAAAAGTTTTAATGTAACACACTGCTACCCCTAATTTGTTCAAGGTCACACACAATATTTAAAATAAACATAATTCACACAAAGGGATATTAAAAGATAGTTTTTCTAAATGAACATGCACTTGATCTTATGAAAAAGGTACAAAATTCGTATCGGACATACCTCCGTAGGCGTAGAAGTAAGCCTGAGATGATCATCCACTTTAGGAAGGAACTCAAATTTCGCTTTTGGCATGATGCCAATAGTTGATAAATGAGAAACAAATATTGATGACCTCCCAAGTGAGCTAGGCTAAGATGCCAGACAGTTGATACAATTGTCTTTCATCCTAGATCACTTGGGAGGTCGTACATCTTCTTTTCTCCTTTATCAAATACTGATATCATGCCATAAGCCAAATGTGAGTTCCTTCTTAAAGTGGATGATCATCTCAGGATTAATTTTGCCCCAAAAAAAAATTTCTAGGAGTCACGTCACAATTTCGATGGTTGTTTCCATCACACTTCCGATGGTTGTTTCCATCGCACTTCTGACGATTGTTTTTGTCGCACTTCCAACGTTTGTTTTTGTCGTTGGTATGGCCCAATCGTCGCAACAATGTTATGCAATTTTTTGGAATAGTGACGACTGTTGTGGCACTTCCGATGATTTTTTCTGTCACTGGAAAACTAATAGAGATGGACGTGCGACGACATGGGCGACCACAGGCCATCAGTATTGTGACACATTCTGGGAAGGCATCGATGCATAAAACCGATGTCTCCACATGATGTTGGAATAGAGATAATAGAAAAAATGATTCAAATATTGACTAAATGAAGACATGTGTTGTGTTAGTTGTTGTTATTCTGAGAGTTATTAGAAGTTTCGCATATGCGACGGTACATGAAACGATGTTTTTCCCAACCTCAAAGTGTCGCTCTTGGGACGCCTATGTGTCACAATAATGACATTTAGGCCGTCATAAATTGGGCAAAATATGCTGGTGGTTGTTTTCTAATTTTTAGTCATGCAATTCCTTAAAATGCTAAAATTGTAATTTTGGAAAATTCCTCACTCCCTTTCTCATATTGTCATAAACTAAAAAACACCTTTAGTTGGGGGGAAGGGACATCAATTCATATTCACATTTCATACATCATCACACATTTTCATTTCATTTTGACTCGCATGTTATTCCCAATCAACTATTGTTGCAGTATGATTCCAAAAGATTATATACTTGGAAAATTATCAATTCATTGATAGCTATTATAGGACTTGAAAATAAAATTCTCAATGTTTTCATGTACTTTTATGCAAAAAAAAAAAGTATTGTTACAGAAGAACCAATGCTCAAAAATTTCAGTTGTCACACAAGAACCAACAATCAAAAATATATGTTGCAATAAAATGTATTACACTTTTCAAAAGAGAATATGATGATGCAAAGTTTGAAGAGAATCCACACAAGAAAAAGGTCATAAAGAAGCAAATAATTTCAAAAATATCAAATTATGGATAAATGAATCAATGCAATAGTTGCGTGAGGACATGCAATAACTTCAGTTGGGGGTATGTTGAGTCTCAAAATTGTCTTCCACATTCATCCATATTTCCATCATTTCACAACCATTTAGCCCTAATTTCATAACTATCTAGCCTAAAACCCTACATCAAGTAATCATCTTTGTGATCATATGGGTTAGAATAATCATTTTCCAAAGTTATTTATTTTATGTATTTTTAAGTGAATTTATAATTAAAAAATAGGAAATTAACATGGTTTCATATACATATATGTGTGCTATGACTTTTGTGACATGTGTAGGCTTATTTGGAGGTTCTAGAAGGGTCTTACTTGGTCTTCGAAGCACAAATTCGAATTTCAACTCAAGAGGTGGACCATATTCCAAGGAGAAAGATCATGGAGATCTTGATGTGTCATGGGATTTGTATCTCGTATTTAGGGATAATTTGAGACAAGTATGGATCTAGTAAATATTTAAGGGATTTACATTTATTGAGAATATATCCCTAATTCATGTATAACTAAAAGGATGATCCTTCAAAGGAAGCTAACAATTTCCGATTATTCATTAGCATTAGATTTATGATTGTTAGTTCAACATGAATAATATAATTTTCTTCCAATTATGAGTTATGAATGTTTCTTGATTCTTAAGGAGTGATAGTTGTTCATGTGTGCTCATTTAGGAATGGACGGATCCCCATCAAACACAATTCGCATACATATGTAACATAGTTTGACTTTTGTTATTTCCTTTCATGCAAGTGTGATTTACTTTCTAGAAGCATGATTTACTTTTCGCAAGTGTGATTTAATTTCCTATATTTGATTTTATTTTCATTAAAATTCTTGCTTACTAGCTATCTTAGTTTGCTTGCTTGAAAACTAAATCACTAGTTTCTATTTACTACTTTCTAGATTAGTTTACTACTTTCTAGATTATCATAGTTTGCTTGCTTGATAACTAAATCAATAGTTGTTCTAGGTTTACATGCTTTCTAGATTATCATAGTTTGCTTCTTATAGATTTTCAAAGATTAGTTTATAAGTTTTTAGAAAGGCCATGGCATTCATTCATTCCATCCATAGAATCTAATTCTGTTTTCTTGCATGTGATTTCTTTTGCATTTTTCTTTAGTTATACTTGTAATATGCATTTCCTTTATTTCTTTCCATCCTAAACAAACTTTCTACAACAATTTCATCTGAGGTCCCATATATTTTGGTTTTATTCTAAGTTTACGAAACGCCTGGGTTGACATATTAAAATGAAAAGGGATTTAACATACCATTAAATCTCCCTACAATGACCAAGTGGAATTGTTGTAAGAAACCCATCCATTGAAATTTTCTTGATTTCTGCAACTTAGTTTGTGATTGCAGGTATTGCAATGGTTGGTGGTCAATGTGTATGATGGTTTCATTTCATATCAGGTAGTTTTTTCAATTTTTCATACTTTGAACCAATGCATAAAGCTCCTTGTATTAATTAAGATATTTGAGCACTTCACGATTGAAATTTTTTGAATGCAATGAAATGGGCTTACCATGTTGCATAAGGACTGTGCCCATGGTATAGTCTCTTGCATCAGTTTGAATCTAAAAGGGTTGCATCAAGTCCGGTAATGCAAGTACTGAGGCTGAACTGATATTATCTTTCAAGGGATCAAATGCTTTTTTATTCTTGCCTCCCAGCTAGAATACCTTTTTCACACTAGTCAATGCATGCAAAGGAGCAACGATAAAATATAATTTAGAAATAAACTTCTTACCTCAGTGACTGACTTGGGCGTTGGCCAATTCACAATGACCTCAACCTTAGAGGGCTCTATCCTCAACTCAGCTCCTCCAACAATATGCCCCAATTACACCAAATAAGTTTTACCAAACTCTCATTTTGACATCTTCAAAAACAATTGTTCTTTCCTTAAGACATCAAGTACTTTTCTTACATGCATGACATGTTCTTCAAGTGATTTACTAAAAATTAAGATATCATCTAAGAAGATGATGAAAAACTCATCAATAAATGGCCTTAAAAAATTATTCATCACACACATGAAGGTAGCAGGAGAATTTCATAAACCAAAAGGCATAACAAGCCATTCAAACAAACCTTGCTTTGTTTTGAATGGTGTCTTTGAAATGTCACCTTCAGCAATTCTAATTTGATGGTAACCACTCCTTAAGTACAACTTAGTAAAATACTTTTCATATTTCAATTGATCAATTAAATCATCTATTCTAGGAAGTGGATAAAAATGCTTTACTGTAATCTTGTTCAATGCACAGAAATCTATGCATATGCACCATGTTCCATCTTTCTTTGGCACCAACACAATAGGTGATCCGCATGGAGAAGTACTTGGTCGGATGATCCCTCTGTCCAGAAACCCTTTTATTTTCTTTTTGATTTCAACACTCTCCATCACCGACATCCTATACATGCCAATGTCAGGAATAATACAATCTTGTTGCAACTGTATTTCATGTTGGATTCCCCTCCTGGGAGTTAACTCCTTTGGATTCTGAAACATCTCATTATTTTGATTAACCACTTTAATCAAATCATATTTCAACTTTGGATCACAACCTCGAAATGATTCATAATCATCATCATTCTTTGGTTTAATCATAAGAAGCACATAATTCTTTCTTGAATTCGCTAGTCTTTTTATTTTCCCTACATTAACTATTAAAAAATTTAGTTTCTTGTGATGAGCTCTCAAAATATACTCCACACCATTTTGAACAATTGGTACTTTATTTAATGACGATAGAAGATGAATTTTCTATCATAGAGGTAAGGACTACCCAAAACAATTCCTAAAATATCAAGCGGTACAACATCTAATTCAAATTCATCAATGAAGTTTGCTATGATTGCAAACCATAGAATACCCTTTCTTGTAACCAGTAAATTTGTGTTCTTGCATATCCAAACCAATGGATATGATTTGTGATGAGGAATGGTTTCAAGATTAAGTTTCTTGACTAAGTATTCAAATATCAAATTGTCTTGAGACCCACTATCAAATAGTGTGTCCATTTTTGTATGTTTTGATATTACGCTCACATGAAATAATTCAATTCTTGTTTCTTCATTTAGAGTACTAGTCTGACAATTTGATGAAATGGTGCTAGAAATGGATTATTCTCCTTTCATACCCATCACTGTAATTTTAGTTTCATAACCCAAGTCATATCCAATGTCATGTTGAGTGGTTGCAATTTTTTTGTGTTTTCCCTTGTTGTTTAATTTATTGGGCCTCATCTCTGGATCAAGCTTCCAACATTGGTATTCATCATTACCCTCTTTGGAAAATTGTATACATGTCATTTTCTCTCCTTCCTTTTTAACGGATTCATTTTTATTTCCCTTTCCTTTGAAACCCTTTTCTCTCCACCCTTAAATGGCTTCGTTTTACCCTCTTCTGTAATATTTTTCCCTCTTGCCTCAAGGTAGGTGGCTTGCACACAAACCTCATCTATATGGCTAGTGGGATTCAACATAAGGATAGTATTCCTTAGGTAACTATGTGAACCCCCTATATACTTTAGAAATGTTTCTTGTGAATGCAAATCAAGACCTAACATAAGAGCTCTTTTTCTAAATTATTGGGTGTATTCTTACACACTTTGACCCTTATTTTGTCTAAATTTTTGGCAATTCATGATGGATTTTTACATATATGCTAGAGGGTGAAATTGTATTTTAATTGCAACAATGAAATTAGACCAAGAGAGTGAGATATTACCATTTTTCATTATCTAATCTTGTGTCTTGGATTCCCACCATACTAGTGTTGCACCCTCCAATCTCATGGAAGTTAACTGTATATTTGTATCATCATCTTGAATGTTTTTAATTCTGCAATAGACCTCCAACTGACGAACCCAATTGTCAATATTTTTTCCATTCACTTCACCATTATACATAAGCAGCTCAAATTTAATATCAAGTTTTAACAAGGGTCATTCACCAATTCCTTTTGAGGTAGGTTGATGAGTATGAGTAAGGGTTGTTGTAGTGGAAGAGGGTGAATATGAAGGTGAAGATGGTGGTGAGGATGATGGTGGAGTAGATGGTGGCTTAATACCATTTCCATTACCTGTTCTTAACGAACCCTCTCCTCTTGGACGCATCAAGCTTTCACCCTGCAATCTTGTGTTCCTCTCTTCATAGAGGACCTTCACCATCTCTGTAATGTCAAATAAACCTTCCTAAAAGCCTTCTCATCCTTTGACATGTGATCAATTCCTCCTCCATGAGACATGCTTAATGAAGCTTCTACTGCAATTGGAGGTGAATCTTGTGGTGGAAATGGTGGCAAGTTTGCCCTCCTTCTCCTTTCTCCAACTAGAGAACATGCACCCAAAAGCTTACCTTCTCCTCTCTTGAGCTTCAACCATGTAAGCATTTGAACACTTACAAAAAAAATTAAATTCTCCTTGCACAAGTAATCATAGTGCTTTGCTACCAACTTGATCTGAATGGGAATATTAGTTTGTTGCGCTAAGATCCAATTCAGAATATAAACAAAGTGTTAGAGGATTAAGAGGTTAATTGCAAGTTTAACATGAGTTTTATGTGTTTTTATGTGAATTTCATGAGAAAATTGACACAAACACAATACTAAACAACAACATCTAACAGACATTAACATCACCATAAACAGTCACAAAACAACACATGATGAAGGATTTCACCCCGCCTGGGCTACATCTCCTTAGTCCAATGTCCAATGGCTTGGAATATGCTCAAAAGTGTGATCACATGTGTTTACAATGCTCAAACAACTCTGAAACCTACTCCATCAACTCGAGAATGCCCAAAAACACCTGTGTAGCCTCCTTCTGCCTCCAATTTGGCCTAAAACTCATCAAGTTATGACTTCCCCTAGTTTCTTCAATATTCGTTCCACAGTTTCCCCAAAAATCAGCACCAAACCCACAATTTAGCCCCAAAAAGCACTATCGGAGCTCCAATTCTGCCAAAAACAGGGCAAAATTATCAGGGTATTAATTTTCCCTATAATGCCTAAAAATTATATTTCAAACCATATCCAATATGGTTAAATACAATTTTTTTTTATATAAAAACATCGTCGGTTAGGGCTAACCACCAAACTTAACATCTGATGTGGGTGCATGCCGTCTTTGTTGGTGGTTAGAGTTGGCGGTTCCATCTCCCAGCAGTTTAGATAATCGCGGTCTTCTGCATTCGTGATCACATATGCCATTTCCACCGGTGACGTTAGTTGTTACGGTTATGGTGGGGGGGTGGGGGAGGGGGCGTGGGAATAGCCTCCTGCCCATGGTCCCTGCCTCCCACGTGGTGACCATGGCTAGGGCTACACCCCGACCCCCTCCTCCCAACATGCCAACAACATTAACATATAATCAAACTCAAACCATAGATTGTTAAGACTCATGAATAGTGGTGTGATGGTATTCCTTGGTGCTTGGTGCTCGGTGGTCGCGGATTCGACCCCCACTGCTGCTGCTCGAACTTGACCCAATATTTTGGTGGCCCTCGAGCTGCCACGTGGTGGCCCCTAGCTGGGCCATGTGGGAGCCTGTGGTTGGCCACCAAATCCACCAATGAAAACATGACATTTCAAACCAATCATAAAGTGTCACTTGGCACAAGCTCTTTCGAAACATAGTTACCAATCAAACGGGAACTATTATCTCAAAACGAGAAATCTAGCCCAAAAAAACTTAAAAAACACGAAAAAAAGACCCAAAAATGAAAAGTGTGTCTTCCGGAATGCATTTTTTTTTAGGGTCAAATTTCAACATTTTTTTAAATTATGCTAAAGACCAAATTTTTTCTTGAAAAAAGGATTGAAAAAACACCCTCGAAACAAAAAGTGTTGATGGTGGAATAATGTTGCCAATTTTTTGTGTGCAAAAAACAACTTGAAAATGAAAAGTGTTGATGTTGGAATAACATCGTCATTTTTTCGTGTGAAAAAAACAACCTGAAAACGAAAAGTGTTGTTGCTGGAATAATATTGTCAAATTTTTGTGCACAAAAAACACCTTGAAAACGAAAAGTGTTAATGTTGGAATAAAGACTTTTTCTTTTTGGGGAAAATTGTCAATAATTTTCAATAATGACATTAAAGATAAAATATCATGACTCTGAAAAACCTTAAAATTTCAATGATAAACGTGACACTAAAGATAAAATGTCAGAAGTCTTGAAATTCCAATAGTTTTTACGCATGGTATTAATGATAATCTATTATCATGTCTCTGAAAAGCCTTGAAAATCCAACGATGACATCCAAAATAAAATATCACCTTTATGAAAATAAAATTCCAACAATTTTTAGGCATGGTATTAAAGATAAAATATCACTTATTAAAAAAAAAAAAAAAAATTAAAAAAATACACAAAAATATTTCAAAAGAAAGTAAAAAAGGAAAATTTAAAAAAAACACACAATTTAAAGAAAAAAATGAAAAACTAACCTAAAACAAAAAAAACAAAAACAAATTTTATTTTGTTTAAGTTATAAAGAAATAATAATAAAATTAATAAACCGCATAATTAAAAAAATGATAAAAAAATAATTAAAATAAAAAATTTAAAATGAGTTAAAATTAAAAAAAAAAACAATACAATAAAATATTAAAATAAAAAATAATTAAAATTTAGAAATTAAAAATAAAGAAAAAAAAATTAAAATAACAAAAATATAAATTAAAAAAAATAAAATTAAATAGTAATTTAAATTAAAATAAATGCATATAAATATATTAAAAATACATTTTTAAATAAAAAAAAATTAATAAAATTCATTTTTTTAATTAAAAAAAATACAAATTAAAAAAAAAATGTAAAAAAAATCAATTTTCAAATTAAATCGATAAAAAACTAAAAATTAAAAATTAAAAAATATAAAATATGTTTAAAATAAAAATAAAAATAAAAATTAATTGAAAAAAAATATTCAAAAATTAAATTTAAAAAAAAATAATTAAAAAAAACTTAATTAAAAAAAAAATAAAAACTTAATTAAAATTATTTTTAAAAGCAAAGGGCTGCAACATCGCCTTAGGAGCCGCGGAGCTCAGTCGACGGGTGGCGGGAGATCTCACAGCTCCACTACCGCCCATCGACCGAGCTCCATGGCCCCAAGGTGGCGGTGCAGTCCTTGGTTTTTAAGAATAATTTTATTTTTTATTTTTTAAATTTTTTTTATTAATTTTATTTTGTTTATTTTGTTTATTATTTTTAATTTTTCTATTATTTTTATTTTTATTTTTTAATTTCATTTTCAAATTATTTATTTTATTTTTAAATTTTTTGTTTTATTAATTTTTTAGTAAATTTTATTATTATTAATTTTTGTAATTCAATTTTTAATTTTCATTTAAAATTTAATTTATATTTTTTATTTATATTTATATTTTTAAATTTAATACTTTTTTATATTTATATTTTAATTTTGTATTTTTTGAAATTTTTAATTTTTTTAATTAAAAAAAATGAATTGATTTTATATATATATATATATATATATATATATATATATATATATATATATATATATATATATGATTTTTTTTAATTTAAATTTGAGAATTTTAATTATTTTTAGTTTTAGCATTTTGATTAATTGATTTTTGATGGATTGTAGATTTCTGTGGTGTAGATTTTTAGATTCAAAACTCGGAATCTCCACAGTTCTGATTTTTTTTTTTTTAATTTTAATCAATTTTATTTTTATTTTTATTATTATTATTTTTCTTTAATTATGTTGTTTCATTTTTTTAACTTAAAAAAATTGCTTTTTTTGTTAATTTTTATTTTTGGTCTTTAGATTATTCGTTTTTTTTTTCTCTTTTTTATTTAGTTTTTGAATTTTTTCGTCTTTTGATTTATTTATTTTTTAATGTGTTTGCTTAAAATTTTTTATTTTTACTAGTTATTTTTATTTTTTTCACACTTCTATTGGTTTTTTTTTTAATATTTTTTAATATTTGTTTTTTTTTGTCATGCTTTTTTATTTTATTTTTATGTCTTATTACCAAGATGAAAATCACCACCCTAAAGAAAAAGGATTGATGTTGCATCAACACTTTTCAAAATTAATATGAAAATCATTAACATTTTAAGACAAATGTTCATACTTGGTAGATAAAAAAAATTAAAGTGCTAAAAAAATGACCATTTTTCTAAATTGACAAGATATTAAAAAAAATATACAAAGAAAATTTAAAGTTCTAAAAATATGCTTAAAAAAAACAGGATATTTCACATCACCACTTTTTAAATTCTACGTGAAAATCATGACATTAAAAAAAAAGGTCATAAGAAAATTTAAAGTTCAAAACCTATGCTCCAAAAAAAGGGTGATTCTACATGACCACTTTTCAAAATCAAGTGTTTTTTTTGCTACCTCAAAAAAATGGGTACCAGGTAATTTTCTCTTTTGATCGGTAACTATGTTTCGAGCATGAAGACCATTGACCATTCAAACTTGTACAATCACCCTGCCACGTAGGCATTCCCAGCCATTTGTACAAACTGCTGACTGCTTTGTCCTACATTGTTTTTTTTTTTAATTTGCATGCATAGGTGTTGGGTTTCTGAAAAATAAGATGTGGCACCAGATTCATAATGACGAGATCTATGTGGCCGTTCAGGTTCCACACTGATCCAACAAAATTTTTTTTTTACCATAATTTTGACCACCTAATCAAATATCTTCAAGAAAAACATCTAGGAAATTTTGTACAATAGGTAGATTTCTAAGGTGGAAGTATCCTCTTTTGAGTTTAAATAGCCTAATTGCACTACATAAATCTAACACTCTATCCGAATACATTTAGCTAGATGGGAAATAGTTATTGGTCATAGTTTCAAGGGTATTCTCACTCAAATTTATTGTCTCATTCCTTCTTCATTTAAATAAATTAAATTGGTATCCTTACAATTAATGAGGGACCAATGACTCTCAACAATCTATTCCATTTAGCACAATGTAGGATCCTGGGGGTAAAACATTCAAGGCTGCTATAATTGACTAACCGGCTAACTCCATGGGGCAGTTGTTACCCTTCTATTATCCCCTTGTGGCTAGTTGGACTAGCCATGGATTTTTAAATATAACCATTTGCAAACAACATTTTTCCACCACTTTGAGGCTTATATAACTCAAACTAGTTCCTGGATCAATCAAAATAGATACAATTTGATCAAAAATCTCACCTTCAAATTATACCATTGTTGGTTGATATTCAGCGTGATGGTCTTATAAGGAAGCATTAATTCTAGGTAAACTCCTTATCACTTCGGCTACATCTAATGCTTCTTGAATTTGTGTCATATTATTTGTCCCTTTATGATAAGGAAAATTCTTAACATAATGTGGCCCCCCACATCCCCAACATTGTACTGGAGGTCTAGTGGTTGGTTTCACCTCAGTTTTATCTTGTTGTTCATTGGATTTTGATTCATTTGGAAATCTGAATCTTTGCTAGGTCTTACTAATAGTTCAGTTTTGTTGTCGAGTTTTGTAAGCTCCTTTAACATTTGAAGACTATTTCCCTTAGTACCTCATGAAAACTTATATCCTTTCTTCTCAATCTACCTTTTTGCTCCATCTCCTTTTTTCTTTACTTGCTGATAACATATATGTGCCTTCCTTATTAATTAATCCATATTTTCTTTATTATTAAATTCTATACTCTCTTTCATAAATGAAGGAATTTTGTTAACAAATTGTTGGAATTTTTCCTTCTCGTCACATATATAAGAGACGTACTCTATCAAGGATGTGGATTTTGTTATGAACTCCTCCATGGTCAGCTGGCCTAACCGACGGTCATGAAATTATTTCAGTTTTTCATCATAAAATATTTTAATTAAATACTTGTGTTTGAAATTTTTATGGAATTTTTCCTAGGTCACATTCTGTTCATTGATTCCATGTACTATTTTTACCTCCTCCCACCATAAGGTGGCTTTTACTTGCAGCTTCTAGATCACCAATAGAGAATTTAGATTATGTTCACACTCGTGCAATTGGAAATATTTGTTCATATTAACAAGCCAAGCTGCAATAACCTCCTCTTATTCACCATCAAAGTTTGGAGGCTTTATTTTCTTCAATTCGCCCTGCAGTTCAATCTTTCGTCTCTTGTGCTTTCTATGATAAGACACATTGTCTGACTCTTCTTCTTGGTTTTTTTGATCGCCTGTTGATTCTGGATTTTCACCCCTTAGAACTTGATTTCCAATCATATTCTCTTCATCTGTACTAGTAATGGTTTTCCATTGGTTTTGTTGTCAAACAAAGTCTTCATAATTTTCTCTTGTTCTTGCATCGACCTCTCATCGTCGGATCATAATCTGGCCATTTCATTCTTTAGTTCTTAAACTGTATCTAATATAGTAGCATTCATGGTGGGTGACTCTTCTCCCAGGTGCACCCACATTTCGGGATTAACTTCTCAAAACATAGTTGAACCTACTTCCATCCTAGGTATCAATGGTGGAAATGATGTTCTCCTCATGATGTATCCTCCTCTTTGTGAACATCACAATGGTTGTTATTACTTGTTATCCTAGGGGCCACATATTCGCAACTGAGGATCTGATACCACGTGTCACATCCTCTAGTAACTCTACATTACCAACGGAATCCAAATAATTTATTTATTGTAAGAACAAAAAACACAATCCTACTTGTTCTTAATTTTATTTACTATCATATTATCATGTATTACTAAATATATGAATGATATTATTAAATTTTATGTGTAATGCATTACCATGGTACTTTACTCATTAATTTGTGACATAATCGATGGTTCAAAGATTATTTTAAACCACAGTCAATATATATAAGCTCACAATTATGCGTTAAGGTTATCAATCCATAGTTCGATGGAGATATTATACGATAGTAAATTTATGTTGCTTCTCCCTATAATTAAGGTTATATCGGTGTCAAGGTCTAACTTTGAAACCTAATCCCACCCTAGAGTTGTCCTGCTCGGGTTTCAGCAAATTCTAGAAACTTCAGGACCATCCTTACCTTACGTCTTGCACGCACTACAGGGATTTGGGTCTCATCCATGGCTTAGAACAAATATGCATGATCATCAGTGAGAATCATTTGTAGGTCAAGTAACTCCCACCTTGCCTCTCACTGTCGGGAACTCATTTTCTCTACACCGGTAGGGTTTCATCACTCCGACCACTATGGTTTTGTTATAGGTTTCTCACAAGACTCTAACTGGCATGGACTATAAAATTTAACACTGGAATCCCAGCTCCAGGTAAGTTTACAGTTAATGGTTTGAATGATTGTTTTGAAAAAGTTTACATTCAAGGTTCGGCCTAATTTATTGGTTGTTTCCCTACATCCTTCTCATTCAACTCAACCGCAACCAAGGTTGTCCCTGATCATCTACAGGAAGATTATTCCATAGGTAAATTTATCTACCTTTATGCCCTGTCTCTGCCATATATTTATTGGTCAATATTCAAGCAGGATCTTGTTGTCGTGGCTGCTCTCCAGGAAAGTGTTTGCTCTGAGCATAAAATAAATACAAAAATTTACAGGTAGTGTTACCTTCCTTAATTTTTACATAAATTTGTTTGTTTTAAGCAATTAACCCTTGTAACCAAAATTGTTGGTATTATTGAAGGTATTTGGTTTTCTTAATATTCCTTCTTGTCGTCCGCACTGGAAATTTCCACTTATCCACTTCTCGTTCACTTGTTCCAGGTACTGTAAACCTTTTACTATCTTGGGGTTTTCGTGTTAAGGATTACTTGGGGTTCATAGAAACCATGCACAGAAAATTTGCATGAGTTTGTGATCTAAGTCCGTTAGCTACCGGATTTACCCATGATATTTTACTTTTGTGATGTGGTCAGAATTGCACTAAAAAGAGCATTCTAAGAACACATATTCATGCTTTAAGCAGGAGGAAGAAAACAACAATCAACAACATAAGAACTTGAGACATTGATAATGGAGTTCGCCCAACTTGGACTATGTCTCTGGGTCTGGTGTTAATATGGGGTAGGTCGCTTCATATAGAGTTGGAAATGGTGATGATATACATGGACTATGTTTTTTTGTCATACAAGGATATATGCACTCAATATGAGTGGCTTTTCTCTCCACGAGACATTCAGATATAGGAACTCTCACTCACAATAGGCCTCCTATCAACATGACATAATCTCACACAAGATGACGATGAGGATCCCTTCAACAAGGCTAAATAGGGATCATAACAATCCATGGAAAATACATCTCACATGAAGCAAAAACATATATCCTGCAACATTCATCACGAAAGGATCTAAACCAACATAATACATCTCACAACAAATGATAAAAGAGGCACATGATCAAAACTGCATATACCTCAACCCCTAAAGTTGGCTGAAGAAGCGGATGCTCGGCTACTAAATCTTGCTACACCATTGAATTTGTGGAATCGAGAAGCATAAATTTGACTATCTGCACTTGATAATATTACACTGTCACTCCAATCTGGAAAATGGCCAAAAACTGGGAAGCTTTGCTACTAAAACGGACATCACCATCGAATTCTTTTCGCCGAGAGGTGTAAAATCAACATAAATTTGCTAAATTCTGACTCTAGTAAATTCGGGACCTCCAGGAATCTTTTTGATGCCTTCAAGATTACCCGGGGCATGGTTCCATCGTCTCCATGGTTCATGGTTCCGCCCTGCAAATAAAAAAATAATATTTGTTGAAAAATGCGTTGGTTTGCCTCTTCCACTCCTCTGTTCGGTCTGATGGCTTCTCCATTTGGGTCGAATGGAAAATGACAAGGTTCATATAGAAAATTTTGGCAGAGTTAACAACGTGATAGCCCATGGGTTTTTGGTTCCGTTGGGTGAGTGATGTTGGGCCACCCTCATTTTATATATATATATATATATATACAAAAATGGGTAATTTTTCAGTTTAATAAAAATAAGGGTCATTGGGATTTTTAAATAGGCCACAATTTCGCCCATTTTCAAGAGCTAAGTTACCTAGTGGTTGTACAGTGATCCAATCTCAGATTGGAGAACTGTTTGCACCATTGGAATTAGGGTGATGAGCACTTCAATCTAAATCTAGTTTGAGAGAAATCTGACCACTTTCAATTTTGACCATTTATGAGCCCTCATGGTCTCTTGAGGGTGTTTGGAGCCACCTGGATCAATCCTCCCCTCTTAGGAACTTTTGGTCCACCAAAAGCATGAACATAATCTGCAGCTGCTTTGTACCTCTTCTACACCATAAGAGTCCTGAAAGGTCACCCTTCATTCTCGTTCACCTTTGTTCTTTGAAGCCATAAGCGATGAGCTGCCACCTGCATCCTCTACAAACCTGTAGTACATTCTTCTTACAAATTGCATGCTCAATTACATGAACAACTATGAATCAATAATCCCATACTTTCCATGAGTTTATAACTCATACTATGTGTTCAAGTTTACATTAAAATGGAATCAATACCTCAACTATCAATACAAGGCTCAAAACATCATTTTTTCTTAACAAGTGACAGAAAACACATCATCACTTTTACATTTTAAGTTGCAACATATGATTTACGAAAATAAGGAAAAAACAAGCTAACACATATAGAAAACCATCTCTCACTTATCAAAGTGAATGAGTTAACTTCCTGTGGCGGATTTTCTTGTTCATGCACAGACACTTTGCCTTTAAGGCGTTACTCTGGATGGAGCCTCCAACACGTGGCTCTTTGATTTCCACTTTGTCGCAATGAGTGCAATGATTCTTCTTCCTCTAGACCTGCTTTACCTTCTTATCTTCCTGCAGTGGAGAAGGCCTTTCACGCATGATCCTCTTTCGTGCTACCAATATTTTCTGACACTTAGCAAATACATGGTTATGCAATCCACAAAAAATACATGTTTTCCAATGCTATGATTTATGCTCATTAGTAGAAACATTCTTGTAATCAAAATGAACATTATAATACCAAGACTTTTTATACCTTTCTTGTTCGTCTCTGGTGCAATCATGGTGACAAGAGCTTGCCTCGGTTCTTTCTCTACAATGTGCTATCATAGGATGATGGTGAAGTGTTCCCATCATTCTCTTTCCATAATGGTTTCAACCATGTATTGGAAGCTTCTGACACCTTCGAGCATTGTCCTTTAGTGTATCCCAACATTGTGAATTGGGGTCTCTGCACAACCTCCAATGGTTGATTTATGCCTTGGCCATTAACACCAAGTCCTCCTCCTTCGTACTCAATTTTGGTAAGGAGTCTCATGCCAATTCCTGTAATGGGTATCTCCACATTTCCAATAAAAATAATAACATCTGAAGATGAAACTGAAGATAAATTAGCTTTGTTTACCTCAGCTATTGATTCAAACACATTAGATGATGGCTTCTTTAAGCCTTCGTTGCGTTTCAACTTCTCTAAGGCCTATTCCATGGCTCACAACTGAGGTTGTAATATCTAATTCTCTTTTTTCTCTTCTTATAGAAGCTTTCTTAATTCAGCATCCTTTGATTGAAGGTTGTAGTTTTTGCGCTTCAGTTCTTACAAGGCTACTTCTGTGGCTTGCAACTGAAGGTGCACTCTCCTCTTATCCTCTTTCTCCTCTCGTAGAAGCATTTTAAATTCAACGTTATCTACTTGAAGGCTATGGTTGGTCTCCTCATTCAAATGATGAGAAGAAAATGAAGGCAATGAATATTCACTGGAAGGTGTGGATGAAGCATTTATTTCAACTTCTTCTTTCTCTCATCCCTCATAAGCTTCATACATCATGTCCACCATTTTGGACATCCTCGGCATGGCCTCGTACATGTATTTTTCATCCTCCATTGATGCATGTTGAATCGTTATTCACACTCACAATTCACATCAGCGAGAAGACCACTCTGATACCATCTTGATCCGGGTCTGTAAGCTACCGGATTTACTCATGATATTTTACTTTTGTGATGTGGTTATAATTGCACTAAAAAAGAGAATTATAAGAACACATATGCATGCTTTAAGAAAGAGGAACAAAACAACAACCAACAACATAAGAACATGAGATGTTGATAACGTAGTTCATCCAACATGGACTATGTCTACAGGCCCGATGTCAATATGGGGTAGGCCGCTTCATATAGAGATGGAAATAGTGATGATGTACATGGACTATGCCTTCTTTCATACAAGGATATATGCCCTCAACATGAGTGGCTTGTATGTCCATGAGATGTTCCACTACAGGAACTCTCACAGACAATATGCCTCCTATCAACATGACATAATCTCACATAAGGTGACAATGAGGATCCCTTCAACAAGGTTACATAGGGATCATAAAAATCCATGGAAAATAAATCTCACGTGAAGAAAAAAGATAGATCCCACAACATTCATCAAGCAAGGATATAAACAACATAATACATCTCACAACAAATGATAAAGGAGGAACATGATCAAAACTGCATATACCGCAACCCCTGAAGTTGGTCGAAGAAGTGGATGCCCAGCTACTGAATCTGACTGTACCATCGAATCCATGGTGTCGAGAGGCATAAATTTGACTGTCCACAATTGATAATTTGAAACCATCACTCCAATATGGAAAATGGATGAAAAATGGGAAGATTTTCTTCTAAAATGAACATCACCATCGAATTCCTATCATCGAGAGGGGTAAAATTGACATAAAATTTTCCAAATTCTAAATCTGACAAGTTCAAGACCTCTAAGAATCTTTTTAATGCCCTCAAGATTCCCTGGGGAATCGTTCCACCATCTCCATGGCTCATGGTTTCGCCCTGCAAATAAAAAAAAAATGTTTGTTGAAAAATGCACCAGTCTGCCTTTTGCACTCCTCTATTCGGTCCGATGGCTCGTCCGTTGGGGTTGAATGGAAAATGACAAGGTTCATATAGAAAAATATGGTGGAGGTAACAACATGATAACCTCTGGACTATTGGTTCCATTGGGTGAGTGATGTGGAGGCAGGGCGGGTTCAAACCCCACCCGCTCCAAAATAGAATCATATTGTTTTTTTAGAACCGCGTCGTTGACCATCGGTTGGGGCGTTAACATTTTTGTTAACGATTCTTTTGTGATATATTATGTTTTTGGGACTTCCCGCTTGGGGGCTGGCCACGTGGTTCGGGCGTGGTCGACCCCCCTAGTCCCCTCCTTTGTTTCCTTCGTGTGGCTTACTATATAAAGCGCATGTATATTACGATGGGCAGGGTCCGCTCCACATGGCCTCGACCCAACCTCCTCTGTTCATACGTATTTCTTGGGCTTCGGTCGGGTGTGGCAGGTTTTGGCCACCTGCCACCCCGATTTTTAATACATATTGTTATGTAATGAGCAGTGGGGTGGCAGGGTTTGTCCACCTTCCACCCCCGATTTTTAATACATATTGTTATGTAATGAGCGGTTGGGTGGCGAGGGTGGTGGCCCGCCACCCTCATTTTATATTTTATATTTTATTTTATACAATATTGGTTTTTTTTTTCATTTTAATGAAAATAAGGGTCATTGGGATTTTTAAAGAGGCCACAATTTCACCAATTTTCGGGAGCTAAGTTCCCTGCCAGTTGATGGTGAATTTGTGGGAAAGTTAAACCTGGCCCATGAACCAACTTTGACCAAAAATTTGAATCATTCTAACCTCTCCATATGGGCTCAGATTGGAGATCTGTTCACACTGTTGGAATCAGGGTGATGAGCACTTCAATTTGAACCTAGTTCGGGAACAATATGACCACTTTGAATTTTGACCATTTATGAGCCCTCTTAGACTCCTAAGGGTGTTTTCAGCCACCTAGATTAGTTTTTTGTCTATTTTTGGTATTGAAGATTAAACTATGAGGGTTTGAGTCCATTATGGACTGGGGTCTGCCATGGATTGTAAATATTGATTAAGCTTGTTACTTGAACTATATTAACTCTTTATTGATGGAACTAAGGTTTCTTCCTCGAATTTCCAATCCTCTAAATTGAATAATTTTTTAAATAATGTTGAGGTCACAGTGACCAGCGTCACCCCGTTGGTAAGAATATGATTCTCTTCTTTTTAATTTTCTCTAATTTTTTCCTACGAATGTGGTTAATTTATTTTAGTTATTATTATAGCTATGCATGTTGGTAACCATTCATAATTTCTTTCAGTTGTTAGCCTTTATATGGGTTTTCGATTATAGAGGTAGAATTCTTACTTGTAATTGAAATTCCAGTCTTACTCCCTGACATTTATTCGAGTTCTTGTATATTTCTATTTAAGTTGAATGATTATGGTAATTATGTTTTCTTTTTGTGAGTAGCAGGTCAAGTACTTTTATCCTTGCTAAGTTGATTTTGTCCAAGCTAGGAATACTAACCCAGACTACTAACACTTATTTGTTCATAATCTTTAAGTGTTTTGCTAGAGTCTCACACTAATTTATATAAGAAAGAGACGATTATGAATTTAATTAATTTCTTTATATATGGCTATTTCCACATTGTACAGTCATATATTTAATATGTGATTTAAAGAAATGATTTTGGGTTTAATTAATCTATTTATACATGGCTATTTCCCACATTGTGTAGTTCTATGATTTGTCCTGTGCAATACAGGTATTATTTATAGCTTTTTCTTAACACACCAGGTCACTTAACTTGATAGAACACACAACCTAACTAAATTGACTCTATTTCTACAGACTTGTACTAAAACTTTCTTGCAATTATTGGAATATGTTAAGTCATATATACATATATGTTCTCCTTGTTTTCTTCTACCTCGTTTGAAATATGAAACTATTCCAGGAACAATACCTTATCCTCCCAACCACGAGATCAGTAACCATTGTCTCCACCCGTGCTATCCTCACAAGAAATTTATTAGTTATAACTCAACACAATCATCTTCTTTGACTATCTGGTCCTCACTAGACTTAGACCAGCTCTTCCTGTTGCATGGATTCGTCTAAGATTTTAGCACGGTTCACTAGTTCATAGCTATCTTGCTTCCCTCTCTTCCCCTCGGATACCTCAACCACATATTACCATCTTTCTTCTTTTTTAATTTTTAATATTAAGGAGAGGTTATGGTTAGACAATCGCCTTTTGCATAACCGACTAACCACCTTGACATGTGAAGCACAATTAGGCATGAGTTCCCAAATGAGTTATCCATAAGACCTACATCATTAATAATAAAATAAAATAAAATTTAGCATTCGTCTCTTTTGAAGTCCGTCAAAATTATCATGTCTTTTAATGTAATTAATTATTATTTACAATTTTCTCACGGGATGTTACAAAACCCCAAATTTATTTGGTTCAAGCTATAACATTTTATCCATATGAATTTGGATTTACCCTCATCTTTTGAAAACCCTATTGGCTTAATGCTACATGCATTAGTGTGGTAGGACATGTAATCAAGTAATGTGTATGGCATGTTAAGAATAAATAATATGTGGCATCAAGTTGTAGAATGAACCACTTGTTAGGTACTTGTATGCTAACTTGATGTAAGACGAAGGTTAGCCGCTACAACGAGTCGGGAGGACATGAGATACTATAATATTATAATGTGAGAAGGTTGGAACCAAGTTATGATTAAGAGATAGTTTAACATGTTGGTGAACTATGTAGGTGAAAAGGATTCTTTAAGAACTGAAAAGTACCATATATTACCGCCATGTATCAAGGTGGATGGATTTTTATTTATATGGAATTCAATGATTAATCTTTTTCCAAGTAGGAAAATGATGAAGAAATGTTTTTCATGTACAAGAAGCATAAGAAACCTCAATGTCAAATCCCGTGTCAAGACAATGCATCCAAATGAAGACCAAAACAACAAACATGTGCAAGTAGAAATGAGGAGAACTAATCACAGAGGCCAACATCAAACCAACTTTGGAAACTGGGATTACACACTTTATTTACAAAAAATAAAAAACATAGCCATCTTTATGAATAATTTTATATAGTGATTATTTAACGAGCGATTGAATTCGAAATCAATTATTATTAATTTCAATTATCTCCCTAGTATGGTCGCAAATATGTTAGTGTTCTGTAATTTAATAGAGATTGTGAGAACTAATCACATAGGCCAACATCAAACCAACTTGGGAAACTAGGATCTAGCCCTGTGAGTTTCAAAGAGGGCTCTCTCTATAAGATTTAACTTTGTTTGGATAAGTTTTAGGCTTGTTATGATTGTACTTGGGTTTTGAGTTTTGTTTTGGATTTTGGAAAAATGATTGTATTCAATTTATTAATGTCTATTGGGCAATGGATTAAAAAATATAGCTGGATAGTTGCATCAATTTTTCACAGAGTAAACACAAGGAAAGCTAGGAATAGTTACCGGATCTTTCGAATTTATAAATGGATTATGGCATAAATATGAAAATATTCAGCAAAAATAAAGAGAAATTAAGAATTATTTATTTTGGCCTTCAGTGGAAAACGTTATGATTGTAAATGTAGCTAGAATAAGGTACTGAAAAGTAAATCCTATTCATCACACTTTCTACTTTGCAATTGGAACTAAGATAATTACACTAAAAGATAAGCACGAAATATACTAACAGAAGAAAAACATCACCAGTATTTAAGCCACAACAATCCTGTGAATGGTTTGATTATTATTGATGCTCCAGTGCTTTGAAAAAACTTACAGTACTTCAATAGACAAAAATAATCTTGATGCTAGGCGAGATCTCTTTCACATATTCAATAATCTCTCCCCATATAGTCTCTTTGACTAACCTCGGTGTGTTCCCAAGGTAAGAATCTTTGACTTCCTTTTACAATTTCTCAATTTTTCCTCTTGCTCTTTGTAGCTCTACTACATGTGCACTCTCTCCAATTGCTTTCTGATGTTGTAGTGTTTTTAACTAATCCTGCAACTTCTTAATCTATTCTGTCTAAATGGATAAGTTCTGAACACCTTTAGCAAGCTGCTCAACTCCTTCTCTTATACATGTGGTAGAAACAGTAGTTATGGGGACAGGGGGAGAATGGCGTGGAGGATACGGTTTTCAACAGGAGTGAAAACCGCGTTTGGGGGTGAGATTAGCTGGTAGTTGGTTTTAGGCAAAGGGGTCCCGAATAACCAAAGAACAGAGGTAGCGGTTTAATTGGGCGGTTTTTAAAACCTATGACTTCAGACACCCCCCCATGTGTTATAGCATCATTTCTCACCTTGACATGATTCATGATTGCTTTATGGCTTTATGGGCACCCATTCCTACAGACTTGGACAAATTCACTTAAAAACAGTGTAAAATCCTCCATACGCGACTATGCCCGTGTTTTTCCACGTGTATACGCGAGTACAGCTAGACTTTTCCGCGTATGCCATTAAAATGATTAAAAAATATATAAAAAATCCCTAATTTCGCGCTGGGTTGATGGTTACTCAGGTAGTTCAACCACCCCACCCCGTGGCCAACTGTTTCCAACTGCTGAAACTACTTGGAGGGACTATAAAAAGCCCTCATGTGTATGGCCTAAGGGAGAGAGAGAATTATTGATATTATACTCTGTTGGTATTCCCTATCCAAGTCCGATTCCCCGTGCCTCCTGCACTTTCCCAGTTCATTGTAGGAAACCCTTGTTTCCTTGAGATACACATCCCTTTATATGTTATCTCGTATGCACCAGTTTGGAAGGAGTCTTAGCGAGGCAAGGGCTGGACGGATCCGGACGACGGTCTGCGAAGGCCTTGGAAGGATCAGGTGATCTCTCCATTTGATTACTTTTGTACGTGCTATTTATAATACAGAAGTATCATGTTGTTCCCGAAATAAATGTGTTAGTGTATGCTTTTATGTATGAGAATATTTGTTATACAAGCATTCATTATGATTTATTTAATGTTTTATATGAATCTCACTAACATTTAGAGTAGATATATGCTGTACAACTTGTCCTTTGTGCCGGTTTCTTCTTGTATTTCAGGTTAAAGAGGAAGGACGGTTGCTGGGGGTTTGGACCCCATGTGGATCTACTGCAAACGTAGGACCAACGGGTAAATCTCTCATTCTGCTCTATTTAGTTTTTCTGAACGTGCATGGTTGTTTGAGTCTCTGTTAAGTAGTACGCCCCTGCTCTGTGGAGGTTGCATCCCAACCAACCTCTAGGGTGTTAATTCCCCGAAACAGAACTGGCGACTCCGCTGGGGATCACATTCTTGTGATTCTCCTATTGGGTTGTTTCAGCTGTTTGGTAGGTTGCCAACAGTTTTATCTGTCTTTTACAGTCTAGTTTATTTTCTTGCAGTCAGTTTGAAGTCTTGGTGTCTTTCCCAGGCTTGTCCTTTTTGTTTTTCATTATCTTTCTTTGTATACGCTCTTTTGTCTGCACACAGTCGCGTATACACGCGATTTTGTCTAAAGGGACCCGCGTATACGCGAGTTTCCCTTAACACAGACGCGTATACACGCTGGTTGCATAACTGCAAGGTCGCGTATACCTAGGCAGATTTTGAATTTTTGGGTTTATTGGATTTTTGGTCCTTTCTGGCTGTGGAGGCCTGTGTCTACAGTGTCTCTGTACTTACTGGAGTGTGAAGGAAGTGGTTTCAAGTCTTGTTTCTCTTTCGTTTGTCCGAAAACTAATTTTTTTGAAAAAATGTTCTTGTTAGTGCTGGCACTCCTGGATTGAGTTCCAAGATCGCTTTCTGAGCGTTCTTGGCTGTTCTGCTTTATCAGAACAGAGAGCCTCTGCTCACTGACTCGCTCCTATCTTTGTGTTGTGCTTTGCATTGCGATTTTTGCTTTGTTTTCGATTGGTTTTCTTGAGTTTCATAGGCTAGGATTTTGTTGCAATTTTCGAAGAACTTTTCTTGCTTCTTTGGAGTCTTTTGTTGCAACGAATTTGCACTATTCATCTAGGCTGATTGGTTGAGTTTCTGGTCTTCCGTTGCTCTTATTGATCTTGCTATCATTAGCTTTATAAGGTTTGGGAGCATAGTTGAAGTTTGTGCTTGAAATTCGGTCTCGTTTTGGCTTGGATTGTGATAGTTGTGCTTGGTCTTTTTGAGCTCTTGTTTTATAAAACTGAAAAGCCCAAAAAACATTTGTTTTGCTTTTTGTTTTTGCATATCAAAAACTCAAAAAAAAACATTGTCTCTTGTTTTTGTTTTTGTTGTTGCATTTTCATTTTCGTTTGGTCATATCTTTTGGAGCTTTTGTGAAGTTTCTTGCTTCTAGTTTTCGGCTTGATTTTGAGCAGAAGTTGTCATTTGGTTTCTTCTTCTTCTTGTTGAGTATTTTGGTGTCTTATATTAAGAGTTCTTGTTTTTAAGAATTGGCTTATTGGACAACAAAAGAAGAGTTAAAACTGAAGGAGCTTTTTGGGAAATTTCACTCTGTTTTAAGAGAAATTTGCATCTTAGGATTTACATGCTTGTAGTGATTTGCATTAGGTGCATATAATCATTTAGTCAATTTCTTAGTTTTTGTGAGTGTGAGTTTGCTTTTTGAAAAGAAAAATACAAATTTTTAGTCTCGTAGAACCTGTATAGAGATTGCTCTTCATCGAAAGACAAAGAACTGCATGTGCATGTAGTTAAGTTTTTATTAATTTCTTTTGCGTCAAAACACCATTGGTTTCATCTCCATATCCTTGTGACTTAATATAATAGCCCTTAAAATAAGCGATTTAATCTAAAATCAACTAGCAAGTTTTACTAAGTGTCAATCACCAACTAGCTAGGTTGTAGGGCCTTGGAATAGGTGATTGGAGAGTTAACTCTCCAAGGCCGCTCAAACAAACATAGAAGTTGATTAATTGAGCGAAATCCAACTCCGTGAGGTGGACTGGGAAAGCTCTCATCCGAGAGTCAAGCGCGCGGGGAAGTGAAGGTTGAGAAGAGGGATACCCCCCCTCCGATTAGCTGAATCTGACCTCAAGACCGTTCCGCCCAGCTTCTGATACGGATTGGTGTCCATAGTTGCCGTTCCTAGGTTCCACACAGGTGACTGCGGGGGGGAATACCCGTGGTACCCGAGGCAGACGTCGCATCACTTTCAGCAGTACTTCTGGGGGGTGCCCTTGCGAAGCTTGGGTGCTTGAGCCGGCAAAGGCTGTCGTTAGGAGGTCGGCGTAATTGTTTCTGATACCTTCGCTAGTTGTTCTGGGCCCTAATCATCCTAGACTGCTTTCGGAAGGCCCTATACTTCGCTTTCTTGTATTTTGGTGTCCGGTCCTCATCACCCGGAGCGGAAATACTTGGAGGCTATTTGCTTGACTGTTTCTCAGGGATTTTTATTTTAGTGAGTGCTCTTTGCTCCTAGCTTGCCTAGCTTTTCACTTTTTTTGAGTCTAATTTAATAAATCTATAAAAGTGGCTGATCAAGCGCCTCGACGTTCGAGGAGAATCCGGGGGTTATCTCCCGAGAGTGTAGAGCCTTCTTCGAGAAGGCGTAGGAGTGATTTAGCAGGTGGTTACCACCCTGTGGAGTCTGACGCTGTGGAGAGAGATCCTCCACCAAGGTCTGAAGGTTTCGTTGCTGATTCCGGTGTCGGTTCCGAGAGGAGCGTTCCGCTCACCTCGCGAGTGTTGTTTCCTCAGGAAGAAGATTTTCAGATAGAAGATATACCTGAGCCTCCCGCTATAGGTCCATCTCCTCTTCCTCCTGATTATCCGTTTGTTGTTCAGTACATCGGACCGGAGTCTGAGAGACCGCCGGATCTTCCGTATCATTCTTATCTTTCGATGGCCACGACTGGGAACGCGGCTTCTATCGCGTGAGTGCTGGCAGTATCTCGTACCCTCGTCGTTGGAGGCAAGGGATGTGACGGTTGTTTCATCTCTGACATTTCTAGTGGCCGCTATGTGGCTCTGGGTTCACCAAGCATATGCTTCATTCGTCCTTCGTTCGTGGATGTCCATTAGTGGAAATCCCTTCTTTTTCCTTTTTCTCACGGCAAGTACCTCGATTCATTTTTCCATGTCCAGAATACCATGACTATGGATCACTTGTTTCGTGGTTTCCTTTGGGATGCGGGCAATATCTTGTTCCAATCCTTCTTTAGGTCGGGTTTTACGTCCTGCATCTGTAGCTAACCTTGGTCTGGGGGGCAAAGTTCGACTACTTTTACAGGATGGAATCCCGTGTTTACAACGGCTGGGGCAGGGAATCAGTTCTTCGCGGGTCATCAAGGGAATGCTTCTTTCCCTTCATCGAGTGCTTATCAGTCTTTTTCTCCTCTGTCTAATGCGTGGAACCCCTACCAGGGGCTTTCCTCTTCAGTCAATACTTCAGCGGGGGGAACTGGTCTGGGTTTTGGTAACTCGGCATGGGGAGGAGGTTCTTCTCCGTTTTCTACGAGTCCTTTCTGGCAGCCTGGTGCCTCATCAAATCCAGGCTATTCTTTTCAGAATGTTGGGAATCCATCCACTCAAGGATGGAATCCTCAAGCTCCGCCTCGCTTACCATTTCTGGCAACGTTAAACTTGCCAGATTTGTCGAAGTTAACTAATGACCCGATTCGTTATAGTCCGGGGTGGCCTCCGGTCCCGACCAAACTTCCTTCAGACATTCCAAAGTTTGAAGGTAAGAATGGAGAGGATCCGGCAGACTACATCACCACTTTCCACTTATGGTGTTCTTCGAACTCCCTGATCGATGATTCGATTAGGTTGAGATTATTTCAACGCACCCTAACTGGAAATGCTGCCAAATGGTATATCGAGCTCACTGGGGGCAGTTTCGCTACATTTGGAGAACTGGCCGTCACATTTCTAAACCATTTTCAGTTGCCTGTCAGATATGAGGCTGGGACCGAACTCCTGGCTAATTTTAAGCAGGATGAGGCAACTCACATTTCTGATCACATTCAGGAATGGAGGAGAAGGAAGAGGCTTATCAAAGCTCATATTCCAGGTGAATTCCTTCTCGAGTGGTTTTTGAAATATCTGCAGTCAGATATTTCAAAATATGTATCCCTATCTGGGGTATTTTCCGAGGAGCAAGCCATTTTTAGGGCCCAGCAGTTAGAACTGATCTATTCTCAGTCTGGGATGCTTTATAAGTATTTGCCCAATGCTCCTCGCTCCAAATTGGATTTATCGAAAACTAAACCTAGTCCGCATGGTGACGGACTTGTCGGATCGGTCAGTAGTATTGCAGCCAGCCTGCTTTCTCAACTGCAGCAGTTGTCTTTACAATCTGCTGCTTCTGGTCAGGCTGTGCCTGCTGATTCATCACCTTCCCAGTCTTTGTCCATAAATGCTGTCCAAGCTTCTGATCCCAAATGAAATCAACAATCCGATGGGAAGAAGAAGGGACGAAATAACAAGAAGAATGGCAAGAACTGGAAGGGCAATGCAAATAAAACCAACGAGCGTGTTGGTGAGGGTCAAAAGGAGAAAAAGAAAGTGAAGTTTCCGTGCAAGCTTTGTGCTGGAGACCATCTCACACACCTTTGCCCTAAAATTCAGAATGCTCAGCGCCTGTTATCCCAGCAAGGTTCTTCTAGTTCTCAGGCTGTGTTAACAAACCCTTTTCCCCAAGGGCAGCAATTAGTTGTTGGCGCGAACCAAAATCCTGGGGCTTCCTCTGGAGGTGCCCAGGAAGGGGAAATTCCATCGAACATCTTTATGATGAGTGCTCACGTGGATGTCGCTACGAGATCCCGTGATTATGGCGGAGAGGAATCTTCGAAAGCTAAGGAAGTTCCCGATGCTACTGAGCCGCTTCACATCACGAAGCCAACTGTTGAGTCTATGCCTCGGATACCGAAGGCATCCTCTAAGCGGTCAACGATTAATCCGAACATGAGGGCTGCCCAGAACTACTCGATTGTAGAAGATCTGGCGCAGAGTCCTTGTGCTATGTCATCTTTAGAGGTACTCCAGTCTTGTCCGGCTCAGCGCAGTGCTTTGCTCACTGCCATTGGGGCTATTGATCCAAAAAATTCTCTTCTGATTACTTTTGATATGAATAATTTTAAGAAGAGACTTCCTCATCACATGGCATTTCATATTAAATCGTCGTATCGGAAGTGCAATATCTTTCGAACGGTCGTTGATGAGGGTGCTTCCACATGCGTGATGTCTCTCGCATGTTGGAAGACACTTGGATCTCCCAAAGCTGTTCCATCTAGCACTGTTCTTACTGCGTTCGATGGCCATTCTCACAGGCCCCATGGTATTGTCCCGGCTTTGCCCATCTGTGTTGGGGGCAAAACCGTTAACATGGAGGTTGAGGTAGTAGATGCAGCCTTGGACTACAACCTTCTGTTGGGGAGGAACTGGATATATGAGATGGATGCTATTGCATCCTCACTATTTCGAATTGTATGTTTCCCCCACGAAGGGAGGATCGTTACAGTGGATCAACTGGACTGTCCTCCTGTAGACCTGGATACGCCTTCTGACTCATCTGTTCCTAAGTTGGATAATACTAAGGCGCCTGTTGAGAATCTAGGAGTTGGAATGTATTCTTCCCTGATGGGTACTTTCGATCTTCCTCCTCCTAAGGTGTCTATTAATGTTATTTCATCCTCCAAGGCTCCCCTTCGAAGAGAGTTCTTTCGAACTCATTATTTTTCAGACCCTTGGACCTTACCTTCCCCCACTGCCACTTTGGAGGAAGGGCAAGTGGGTGGAATGGCATTCCCGATTTCTGCAGCTGAGATTGCATATCAGTCTGTTGTTGACACTGCAGAGTCTGATCCAGCTCCTCTTTCGCCGGAAGAGTTGGATGGTGATGTGGCCCCGGCTTGGACGCTTACTTCTTCTTCTGCCCAGGATTGTCTAGATACCACTCTTCCATCTGAAGAGGCCATCCTGGAAGCAATGACAGGTATAGAGAGACCGTGGGATGACTTGCATCATCGGTCTTACTTCCTACCCGACTTGAGCGAAGTCGAAGCTAGTTTTCCAAGTCCTCAGTCTCCTGGACCTGTTCACCCAGTCTTGAGCCCCTTAGCACCAGCACAGGTTTATGCTGAAGGGAACATGGCTGTGATCTCTCCTACTATCCCGGTGAACATCTCCAGGAATCCCAATATTGTCGAGAATGTCTTCATTGGAGCTGAATGTTCCCATGAAGAGGTTCAAATCTATACCGAGCTCTTCAAAGAGTATAGGGATGTTTTTGCTTGGTCTTATGAGGAAATGCCTGGCATAGACCCATCTATAGTCCAACATGAGATCAAGACGTATGAAAACGCTAAGCCGGTCAGGCAAAAACTTCGTCCGGTTAATCCTAGGAAGGCAGCAGCTATCAAAGCTGAAGTTGAAAAGCTGCTTAAGGCGGGATTCATTTTCCCGGTTCCTCTGACTAAATGGGTTTCAAATCCCGTTCCAGTAGATAAAAAGCAAGGAACGATTCGAGTGTGCATCGATTTCAGAGACCTGAATAAGGCATGTCCTAAAGACAATTACCCCACACCTTTCATCGATCAGATTATTGACGAGTGTGCCGGTAACGAGATTTTCTCCTTCATGGACGGTTTCTCTGGTTATAATCAAATTACTATCCGTCCAGAAGATCAACATAAGACCGCATTTATTTGTCCCCGGGGTACGTTTGCATATAAGAAAATGCCTTTTGGTCTTAAAAATGCTGGAGCTACCTTTCAGCGGGCCATGTCTTACGCCTTCCATGACATCAAGAAGATTATCGAGGCATACTTAGATGATCTAGATGCTCATTCTCGAAAGAGGATGGATCATCCTGGTCACCTCCGGAAAATATTTGAAAGATGTCGTTTTTATAAAATTCGATTGAATCCGAACAAGTGCGTTTTCGCGGTAACATCCGGTCGGCTGTTGGGATTTATCGTGTCTAGGGAAGGGATAAGGGTAGATCCCTTCAAGGTTGAGGCAATACTTCGGTTGCCTCCCCCGTATTCAATCCGTCAACTTCAAAGTCTCCAAGGGAAGTCTAACTTTCTTCGGAGGTTTATCGTTAACTATGCTGAGATTACAAAGGGATATATGAGATTGTTGAAGAAAGGAGTTCCTTTTCTTTGGGACGACTACGCTCAACGCTCATTCGATGCCTTGAAGAAGGCATTGACCTCTGCTCCTTTACTGAGTCCACCTGATTATAGCAGAGATTTTCTTTTGTATCTGGCTACAGCAGAATCTACCATTGGTATGGTTCTGGTTCAGGAGGATGATGCTCTTGCTGAGCATGTTATTTACTACCTTAGTCGAGGACTGGTAGGACCTAAACTGCGATACACCCCGATAGAAAAGTTAGCCTTAGCAGCAGTTCATGCTGTGCAGCAACTCTGGCACTACATTATTCTTCGCAAAACTTATGTCTTGGCAGCTGCCAATCCATTTCAGTTTGTCCTCAACAGGCGAGTGATTGGGGGCAAATATAATAGATGGATTGTGATTTTACAAGAATTTGATCTCGAGTTCATGTCTGCCAAATCCAAGAAGTCATTAGTTTTTGCGGAATTTATCTCCGAGTTGCCTTGTGGAGAGGAGATGATCTATGATGAGTCCTTTCCGGACGAACACTTGTTTCTAATCTCTCCACAAGATCCTTGGTATGGGGATATCATTGTATATCTCCAGACTGCGAAGTTTCCCTCCTCTTTTTCGAAAGATGAGCGTCGTAAGCTGCGTCACTTAGCCAAGAATTATTTGATTATTGGTGATGCTTTGTACCGTCGAGGGGTTGATTCAATCCTAAGACGCTGCTTAACTTTCGAAGAAGCTGAGGCTGTGCTCAATGATTCTCACGGTGGAGCTTGTGGGGGTCATTTATCCGGGCTTGCTACAGCCCAAAAGATTTTGCGTGCTGGATACTTTTGGCCCTCGATTTTCAAAGATTGTATTGCTGAATCGTCGGTATAGTTACATCCTTTAATGCAGTTTCATTCAAAATGCGTTACCATCCAACACAGCTCTTCAGCCAAGTATTGCCTGACCCTTTACAAAGTGGGGTATTGATTATACTACTTGTAACCCGCCTTCGGAAAAAGGTCACAAGTACATTATCGTAGTAGTAGACTACTTTACGAAGTGGGTCGAGGCTATGCCTACTTTTGGGAATGATGGTGAGACTGCAGCTCTTTTCCTATTCAACCAGGTTATCGCTCGTTTTGGTATTCCTAGAGAGATTGTCACTGACCATGGCAGTCATTTTCAGAATAGTATGATGGCCGAGTTGGCTCTCAAATTGGGTTTCCGGCAGGAGCATTCATCTCCATATTATCCTCAGGCCAATGGGCAAGTGGAAGCCATGAATAAATCCTTGAAGACAATTCTTCAAAGGACAATTGATAAACATAGATCCAACTGGCATATTATGCTATATCCTGCACTTTGGGCATACAAGACGTCAGTTAAAACTGCAACTGGCTTTACTCCGTTTCAGTTAGTCCACGGGGTGGAATCCGTATTTCCCATTGAATGCGAGATTCCTTCTCTCAAATTAGCTGTTGAGCTTCTTCCTGACACTTCCAGTCTGGCAGAACGGCTTCTTCATCTGGAACATCTTGATGAGCAGCGTCGAGATGCCGCCATGATGAATGAAGCGCATAAAAACCGAGTAAAGGTTCAGTACGATAAGGCGGTTAAGCCTAGGGTCTTTTCCGAAGGTGACCTTGTTTTGGTCTATGCCCAAGAAAAAGATGCCTTGGGGGCAGGAAAGTTTAAATCGATGTGGTATGGCCCCTATATCGTCAAAAAAGTCCTTAAGAAAGGAGCTTATACCTTGGTTGACTTCGAAGGGAACGAGTTGTCGGAGCCCCGAAATGGGCTCTATTTGAAGAAGTATTATGCCTAGGCTTTGGCCTGGCATTTTGCTTTGTATATAGTAGTTTTTTTCTTTGTACATATCTGTTTGATTGAACATCTTGATGAGCAACGTCGAGATGCCGCCACGTTGAACGAAGCGCATAAAAACCGAGTCAAAGTCCAGTACGATAAGGCGGTTAAGCCTAGGGTCTTTTCCGAAGGTGACCTTGTTTTGGTCTATGCCCAAGAAAAAGATGCCTTGGGGGCATGAAAGTTTAAGTCGATGTGGTATGGCCCCTATATCGTCAAAAAGGTCCTTAAGAAAGGAGCGTATACCTTGGTTGACTTCGAAGGGAACGAGTTGCCGGAGCCCCGAAATGGGCTCTATCTGAAGAAGTATTATGCCTAGGCTTTGGCCTGGCATTTTGCTTTGTATATAGTAGTTTTGTTTTGTACATATCTGTTTGATTTTCGATTTTTGATGAGATGGTGATGTTTTTGATCTGCTTTGGCAGGTTGTGTTGATGTCATGAGTCATTTTGGTTTCGCCGATGGTGCTAGTAGACACACCCGGAACTTAGCTTCCACGGCTTGGGTGCTTCATTATCCTTCCGGTCAGCTGTTGGTATCAAGAGGGGTCTGCATTGGTCCTGCTTCCAATAATGTAGCAGAATACACTGCAGTCATTCATCTACTCTCGGAGGAAATATCTTTGGGTGTTGATTCATTGGTAGTTTTCTTGGACTCCCAGCTGGTGGTGTCGCAGTTGAACAACACTTATCGGGTACGAGATCCAATTTTATTACGATTGTTCTTGAGGGTACGTTTGTTACAAAGGTCATTTCAATTTTTAACATTCATTCATATTCCTCGAGCTGACAATTGGTTTGTTGACTCATTGGCTAATCAAGCTTTAGATTGGCATATTAATCATTCAATACAATAAATTTTAATCATCACAAACATCATACATTTGATACATTTATCACATCACATCAAATATCGCTGTATATATCATCGGAGTGTCAAAAACTTTACAAAATTTGGATCCATAAATGCCGTACAAAACTTGGGCTTATGCCCCATCATGTTCAGTCTCAAAAAGAATATACAGTCATCTAATATGTAAAATCTGTCTACTCCTGAGGACCCTGCCCAGAAGTTGTGTTCCTATAGAACATCACTGCAGTGGCCACACGGCGGAACAGTCTAACCCAGTCCGGGGGTACTCCTACAAACCGTCTCTGGACGGCTTCTGGCAAGTCCTCCACGGCAGCCAGAGGGATTTGGCGGGTCAGTCCCTCCAATTTTCTCTGCACGGCCTGGAGTGTCCTGTCAGAATCCACTGTCTCCACCTCACCTCTGCGGCGCTTGTGACGTGCTAGGCCCTCAGGACGAGCTGGTCCAACATCTGAAACATGATCATTTTTAATTGTCAGTCATTATGAATCCAATCCAAAAACATGTTTGTTTTTCATTTTTCATAACATATTTGAAAAAATCCAAAAAATCATATAAGTTAAAAAATTTTGCAAAACTTACCGACTGCTCCCCATGCTGCTCCGGGTGGAAGTACTAGATCTGGATCTCCTCGGAAATCCATCCCGGCATAGGGATAGTCGTCCACTGCGATGATTTGTTCTCTCCACCATAAGAAGAACTCATCGTCCCAGGTAGTTCGGGGTACCTCGCTGCCCCCCAGTCTCTTCATCATGTCTGCCCAACGGGCGATTCTTGGGTCCCGAGGGCTGCTGATAGTTGAGATGACTTTGGGTCTCAAAGCTGGAACTCTCTCGAAGAAGAATGTAGTCAAAATGGTTCCATAGCAAAAGTGTTTTGTTCTTGTTTGGCGAATGGAGGTCAGTTGTTGTTTCATGTTCTGTAGCAGGGAAGTGCACCAATCATACACATGAATTAAGCACTCTACAGCTATGCTCATGTGCGTCCTGGACGCCTGATGCAGTGAGGCAGATCCTGCCACTATGCCGATGGTGAATAGGAGGATCTTTATGTGCAAATCCCTGATATCTCTGATTGCAATCTGTGTGCCAACTTTCTTGGAATTATCTACGCAATAGATTTGGACATAGTCCTCCACGGTCAACCCTCCCAGGGGCTTTCCGTGCAGGTCTACTGGGTCTCCCCTCCTGGAGAGTCCAGTGATGAAGTATATATCTTCCACTTCTATGCGTAGTGGCATCTGATCAATGATGAAGCAATCCTGATCTGGTTCCCAGTAATTTACGAGCATTTCAAGCAATCTCACATTACTTTTCATAGTGGGCATTTTGAAAAATTTGAACAATCCACAGTTTCGGAGGACATTTTGTGCTGCGCGATCCTGCATGACCTCTTGGTCTATTGCGCTATGCTCACGTTCCCTCCATGAGATGGTCATCCTGAGAAATTTCATAAAAATTTGCATTAGAAACTTCTTTTTGAGTTACGGACTTGCGCATACGCGACTTTTCCTGTGCACAGTCGCGTGTATACGCGGCTTCACTTCATTGAACCCGCGTATGCGCAGATACGCATTTTTTAAGAAGGGTTTCTAGGCAAAAATTCACTTAATTTTAAATTTCAAACGGACAAAATGAATAAACAGGATGAATAAGGAGCCTACCTGAAGTTTCGCTGAATTCCGACGGTCGGTTGTTCCTGATTTGACGAAACAAGTTTTTAGCTCCAGAGCTCTTTTTCCAAATCAGCTATGCAATAATGAAACCAATTGAGAGGTAATTTGTGTATTTATGGCTAAAAATTGAAAATTTTTGCAAAAATTTCTTTATGCTTATTTTTTCGATCTGTCTTATGTTGTATAACTCGATTGCTTGGAAGTGCCCGGTTTGGTATATTTTCAGGTACATTTTGACGATTTTGAGATTTTTCCCGGTTTTTGATCCATGATTTCAGGCTCTTCACGGCAGGTATATGATCTTCACTGGCATATAGGTTAGGGAATCACTTTCCGTTGCATCTTGCATTCTAGCCTCCATACTGATCACTTGCCTTAGGGTCGATCCCATCAGGTCATGAGTATTACACCCATTTCACTCGGCGATTTTTAATCATGACTTGATGGTAGAGCCTTCCTTTACATGGGCTTCCTAGTTAGTTCCTCGCTATCACTTGTTGCCCATGCTGCTTTTTATGTAGGCTCGGGAGTCCTCTTTAGTCCCGCCATGTCTTCTGTGTTGAAGCTTCATTCTTCTCCTTCATCACTTATCATTTTTATGGCTTATACCCTAGAGGCTCCCTGGTGTCGTTAAGTTGTATTACTGCATTGCATATTGGCTACTTGTTTATCCTGGCCTTTAGCCGGCTTCATTTGGACTCGATGTTTAAGCCAACTTTTGACCTTGACTTCTGTACAAGTTAACCATTGCATGCACTTAGCTATCACGACTTGACACCTTTGTACCCATGGATGGAACGTTCCTCTGAGTATCACTGACCAGTTTTCGCCACCTTGCATTGAGCATAGGATTGTTCCAATCCCAGGAACTAGTGCATCTGCTTTCTTGATACTCGTTCTATCCATTGTACCATAGCATTCTTTTATTCTTTTTCGGGCTTATTATATGAAAAAGACAAAAAAATCAAATATAACAAAAAGAGCGGGAACGGGATGTATCTTCGTTATTTTGATGGCAGTACAGAGTCAGTTTGTCGCCCTTGAACAAAACACATATACTTATATATATTTCCTTCATTTGGGATGGTTCTAGTTTGACCTAGGTTCAGCCTTTACCATGTTTCACTTGTCAGTTCTCCCCCGGTTGGTTATCTCTTCCAATCATATGGAGAGTTTGTTTTGCCTCCTGCAAGACAGACTTATACGGTGTCACTTTTTACTGCCATGGTCATCACAGAGTCGTGCTTTTGTTCAAGGGAAGTTTAGCCTGAGTCGGCCATTCTGCGGTGTCTCTTGACTCATTATTCAGTCGGCCTTCCCGGTCTTGTCAGTATCATGTTCTATCACATCAGATGTTTTGATCTTCTGCTCGTGCTAGTTTGAGAAGGTCCCCATTGACTTCTTGCCGGCGGGTTTGTCTCTTATCGACTACGACACATTGCTCTGAGAGCAAGCCTAGAGCCGCACCTTGGGCCTATTTCCATCATTGATAGGTGACCTCGTGCTCGGCATTTGATCATCATCATGGGTCTTTGACTGAGTGGTTTCCCCTGTGTTCGACGTCAGCACACATTATCACACTTGGGATTCGTGCAGTACTTGGATTTCCATTTGACCCTATCGGTGGATTTCTCGCCTCTGTGTCAGCTTTCATTATTGGTTGGTTCAGAGGGTTTCTTCCGTGCGCTAGCTTCATCTTGTGCACGTCGGAAACGTACTTCGATTTTGGTTCCATCACTCTACTTCGTCCGATTCCTTCCAAATCTTGGCCTGCGGGTTACACTCGCGCTGGAATGATGTGGGATGCCTTAATGCCTTCCTTCCAGCAGATCTTTTCCCATCGACTCCGACTCATTGCTCTGGGAATAAGGTCTAGAGTCTTTTTGTCAGTACCTTAGGGTTTGCAGTCATCAGTGGCAGACTCTTCGCTATCGATAGTGGGGATTCATCATTGCCTCCTGATTGGTAGATTCTTTCAAGTGTTTGACTTCAACTCATTCATTTGCACTTGTCAGATTGTACTGGGGCACCTTGACACTCATTATCATTATCGGTGGGTTGTCTCGCGTTGGTTAACGGGAAACATCATTTCCCGGTAATCCAACGATTTCTCACATGGTCGACTTCAGCTCATTTATTCCCATTGTGTAGAATTGTGCCGTTGTGATCGGTGAAGACCTCGGGTTGTATCAGCATTTCTCGGTTCACTGTTGACAGTCCTTTCAGTTTCTGCCAGTGTTGTCGTCCACCCTGATATGTTGCAGTTCAGCACAGCAGCATCTTATATGTTGATCCCCGAGTTGCGTGATTGTACCGTTTTGATCCGCCTCTTATGATCCGGTACTTGGAGATTCAGTTACTTGATCAGACATCCAGTTGCACTATCTTTGATCAGCTTTTTATATGTGATACTTGGACATTGATACAGACTTGTATTTCCGGGCCCTGCTCAGATGATTCACTATGTATTTTCAGTTCAGTTATACTTGTATACATGTTGGATCTATTCAGTACTTTCTATCTATATGATGTATTTTTGACTGAGCATGGGTATGCCCGCCTCAGCATGGGTTGACTCTCTGGTTTCTTTCATTGGTTTTTGGCAGGCTGAAATCTGGTGAAGTCCTCTCTTGCCCTTGCGAAGTTCTTTCTATGTGCATAATACATTTCGGCCATCATGTACCCCTTCTGACCTCATATATTAGGGGGCATCTGTTATAGCATCATTTCTCACCTTGACATGATTCATGATTGCTACATGGCTTTATGGGCACCCATTCCTACGGACTTGGACAAATTCACTTAAAAACAGTGGAAAATCCTTCATACGCGACTATGCCCGTGTTTTTCCGCGTGTATACGCGAGTACAGCTAGACTTTTCCGCGTATGCCATTTTAATGATTAAAAAATATATAAAAATCCCTAATTTCGCGTTGGGTTGATGGTTACTCGGGTAGTTCAACCACCCCAGCCCGTGGCCAACTGTTTCCAACTGCTGAAACTACTTGGAGGGACTATAAAAAGCCCTCATGTGTATGGCCTAAGGGAGAGAGAGAATTATTGATATTATACTCTGTTGGTATTCCCTATCCAAGTCTGATTCCCCGTGCCTCCTGCACTTTCCCAGTTCATTGTAGGAAACCCTTCTTTCCTTGAGATATACATCCCTTTATATGTTATCTCGTATGCACCAGTTTGGAAGGAGTCTTAGCGAGGCAAGGGCTGGACGGATCCGGACGACGGTCTGCGAAGGCCTTGGAAGGATCAGGTGATCTCTCCACGATTACTTTTGTATGTACTATTTTATAATACAGAAGTATCATGCTGTTCCCGAAATAAACGTGTTAGTGTATGCTTTAATGTATGAAGAATATTTGTTATACATGCATTCATTATGATTTATTTAATGTTTTATATGAATCACACTAACATATAGAGTAGAAATATGATGTACAACTTGTCCTTTGTGCTGGTTTCTTCTTGCATTTCAGGTTAAGGAGGAAGGACGGTTGCAGGGAGTTTGAACTCCACGTGGATCTACTTCAAACGTAGGGACCACCCGGGCAAATCTCTCATTCGTCGCTCTATTTAGTTTTTCCGAACGTGCACTGGTTGCTCCGAGTCTCCGTTCGCAGCACGCCCCTGCTCTGTGGAGGTTGTATCCCAACCAACCTCTAGGGTGTTAATTCCCCGAAACACCATGGCTGGTAAACTCCGAATGGCAAAGGGGGGTTGAGAAGAGATATGAGACATCGGATGAAACATGAATGAGTGGGATTAATTGAAAATGGAGGGATTTTTAATGGATTTGGGTGAAAGGTGGATGGTGGGGTCTGCCGTGGATTGGAACGATTATTAACCATTTAAAATTTGGTTAATTTCTTTTTACCACATATTCATATGTCCAAAGGTCTAATCTTAGGATAAAAATCATATTTTCATCTCAAATTTCCTTATTTATTCTTTACCTACCCTTGAATTTTCATTTATATTCTACCGTATCATTTTAACAATTGATCTTTCATTTGAGTGCATTTAGACTAGCAACTCAACATTTTTGTTTTCAACAACTAATCTACTTCTATGACTTATGCCTTCCTTGGTTAAGATTAAATTATTGAACCAATTTTTATTTTCTACCTAAATATTGATCCGTCAAGATTAAATAGTTTGAAGATCATTGAATAATCCGCGCGCGCGCCGACCTCGCTAGCGGCCAGCGACGCGCCGGCCTGGCGCTCCGCCTCCCCTCCATGGATCCCGAGGTGGAGAGTCCCGCGCGCCTCCCCTCCCTCCCCGGAGCTACGCCTGCGCTTCATTTCCCTCGTTCGTCGGTTTGGGCACGGCCTCCTTCGGGATCCCGGCGAGAAATTTGCAGAAGAAAGCCGGCCAAAGCATTCCCACGGTTTCTTCGCTCGTGGAGGAAAGCTTGCACGCGCTGAACGCAGCGAGAGAGGGCCTTCATTGGCCGACACCGGGCTTTGGCCACCTCGAAGGTACGTCGAAGGTGGGTGAATAGGAGTGGATTCCTCCGGCAAAGGAGAACATCAAGAGTCACTTCGTGGGGAAAGGTTTTTTTGTCTTCGTCTTTGATAATGTGGAAAGTACGAGAAGTTTGATCTTCCGAAACGGGCCATACTTTATGGGCCCTCGAGGTCTCTATCTCGAACAAGTGGTCGCCGGACTTCGGCGCCTCGGGATGTGCCCACGGCAGTGCCGCTTGGGTGAGACTTCCCCACCTCCCCCTCCACCGCGCGGGGAACCGAGAGACACACGCGCGCCGATCGGGCAACGCCCTCGGGAAATACACTGACCGGGCGCCAAGGAAGGACCGCATGTCGCACGCTCGCATTTGTGTCGAAGTTGGACCTCGAAGTCGGGTACGCTCGCCGATCAAGCTCACGGTGGCAGAGTTGGCATCATATTCGGGAGCTTGACTACGAGCGACCTCCCATTCAAGTGCCGACATTGCCAAGCGAACACGGGCACTTCGCCGAGTGTGCAAGAAAAAAAATGAAAGAGCTAGTAGAGAAAGAAAAAAGGAGAGCACCGGGAACCAAGTCAAGAAGTCATCAAACATCGGATAGAATAACAAAAACAAGGGAAAAAGGAGCGAGAGAACAAAGCTCGGACAAGAAAAGCACAGGACAACCAAGCGAGCGGGAAGCAAGGACAAAGTCGGTACGGGGATGGCGTATAAGAACCCCTTTTGCAATCCCTAACCCCACAGCCGGACCCTCCCGTAGAGCGAGAGCCGTATGGATCAACCCCCGCCGAACAACATCATCGTGCTCGAGCTCGGTATCATCTTAATCCCCTCTCAAGGTAACACCTCTTCCCCTTCTTATGCGAGATATTATTAAGTCTAAAAAGAAGAACACAGTAAATTTTGGGATTCTCGGATGATGAGACCTTTCGAGAGGCCATCTAAGAGAGGCCGGAAGGAAATCTAATAGAGAAGCTAGGGAAGAGGAATCTCGAAGAAGACAAAAAACCCTAGGCGGCCGAGTCCACCATTGAGATGACTCTAGGAAGGAATACCGGACTAAGGACCCCCAAGTGGACCCTGTCCCCTCCGACTTTTGAAATGATGCGAGATAGGCCCTCGGGAGCCGTACGTGCTGGGAATCAATAAGGCGAAGCAATCAAAGATCTACTGAAAACGAAATTCGTAGACATCCTAATGCTTCAAGAGACAAAAATAGAGGGGGAGCATCTCCCGAACATAAGCAAAAACAAGTGGAAATTTGACTCGGGAAAGACAATCAAAGGGTGCAAGAGGAACAGGCGAATAGGCACCTTTCCGGTCTCAAAATCTTTTTTCACTGGGGAAAGAACCCATGAATCTCAACACTTTGATCTCTACCGAACTTAGACATAAAGCAAGCAACACAGCTTCCGGCACTATTCAATTTCTATGTTCCGGTATCACTCCGATGAAAAGAAAGAGGCTTTGGAAGTCACTCTAAACCTTTCTAGCAGCTTCACCATCCGCAAAATTTAATTTGTAGGAGGTGACCTCGAATATTGTGTTGGATCCTAATGAGAAGAGAGGAGGGAGCTCTTCAAGGGATCCCTTCCTTCCCATTGTAGAAGACCTTGTTATGCGAGTGGGACCTCGTAGACTTCAAGCCCGTTAAAGGAGCTTGCTACCTGGACCAACAATAGGACAGCGCGGAGAACACATCTCAGCAAGATTGGACGGTGTTCCTTTTCAGTTAGCACCATTATGGCTGGACAATAGAATTGTGCTAACTAAGATTCTACCAAAACTCACATCCGATCACTTAAACCAATTCTACCGTCGTATTAAATATGAAGAAGACCTAGGCCCTGCGCCAAATTTCGGTTTAACCCTCTCCGGGCGAGAAATAGATGGGTTCCATGAAACGAAAGGCAATCTGCCCGGAAAACGAGAGATTACGGCGTCTCCTAGCTACGTATGGGAGCAGAAGATAAAGGGTACAAAAAAAGGCTCTAAAAGGCGGGATTAAAAAAAGCCAATAAAACGCCCACTTCTCGCGAGAAAAGAGGTTGTTCTTCGAGTCGGAAGAATTGCAATTTGATATGGAGACATTTCTCCAGCAATGCATCTATTAGTGGAAAACAACGAGCAAAGGAGAGTTTACCATTCTTTCGAGGAAACGAAGAGCAGGTATTGGCGCTTGAAGTCTCGCGAGCCTTTGGTTAAAAGGTCGGAGGCGTAAACACCGTTTACTTCCATAAACGGTACGGAGGCACGGACTTTCAAAAAAATCATATCAACGAAATCACCTTAGCCAATGGCCGGAGTCCGTAAAGGTTTCGAACAAATCAAGGCCACGGCGAGAGGGACATTTTCAGAATCTACTCACCGCCGAAAGAAATGGGAGTGAGGATGACATTAATCGAATTCCTATCAAGCATTCCGAAGTCGGTCAACTGAAGACAACAACGGCCTTTTGACACCGGTCTCGGAGGAAGAAATCCATAATATTGTGTGGTCAATGGAAGCGGGATAAAGCTCCCGGCCCCGGCGGTTTTTCAATACATTTGCAAAATTTGGCCGGGAGCTAATTAAATTCGATCCTGCTAAAAATGACCCAAGGGATCTCGAGAAAGGCAAAGGTGGGTGGGGGAATCAATTCCACATTCCTTGCCTTAATTCCCAAGGAAGCAAACCCTCGGATCTTTTGAGTAGGATATAGGCCAATCTCTCTATGTAATTCCTCCTATAAGATTATGGCCAAACTCCCGGCAAACAAAGGCTTACACCTCTCTTGCAAAAGTTGATCTCTCCCGGCCTCAAGGTGGATTCGTGCGAGGTCGTCACATTACGGGATATCAATGTCATATTAAAGTCCAAGAAGCTCGCACTCCAGATCACGCCCACAAAGAACAAGGTATGCTCATTAAACTAGATATGTGTAATGCTTTTGACAGAAAGTTAACAGAACCTTCGTATGTGCGAGTGCTCCTCCGCCTTTGGGTTTTCGTCAAGAGTTCATAAATTTGATCAAAAGCCTCGTCTAGAAAAAGCACACGGATTGCCCCACGGACTACACGGCGGCATCGGCGGAGCTTCTTTCACGGCCACTCGGAGGGCCGAGACGGGGCTGCCCTCTCTCCCCTTTCCTCTATATTCTCATGGCGGACTCCGCGTAGCGAAAGCTCACCAAAGATAAAAGCGATGGTAACAGCACTGGTATAAGAATCGCAAAGTGGCATTGAACCAAAGTGAATCATGCCTTATTTGCCGATGACTCGATCCTCGCTTGGGGGGCACCTCTCGTCGGAGTTGGAAAACTCCTTCCGTAAATACTCTCCGCGAAGTTCTGCGGCATTTTCACGGAGCGCCAATAAGTGAGAAGAAGAGTGCTGTATATGGTTGGAACACCGATCAATTCACCATCGACAAAATTGCCAACGATCCGGGCCTCATTGGCTTTCGCCGAATGGGACAGAGCCGAAGCATTCGGGATTGCCAATCACGCTTAATATCCAATCGAAATCAACTTCCGGGAAGATTTCATAACGAAGTTTAAGAAGAAAATCGGCGCGTGGGGAGGATTCGGCTCTCCACGAGGGGCAAACTTATTCTTATTAAGGCGGTCCTCTCAGCCGTTGCCCACTTACCGGGCGGCAGACCGATGCTCGCCCCCAAAGCTATCTTAGATCATATTGCTCGACTCATTCGGAATTTCTTGTGGAAAGGAGGCCGCGGCAACCGTAGCCAAATTCCATTTCGATCAGGGCGGGATGCGTGAAAGCGTTACCGATTCTCGGGAAGGAGGTTTGCGGAGCCCGAGATCCCTCGAACGCTAATATAGCACCGGGTGGTAAACCATCGTGGCGCTTAATCAAGAATCCTCAACATCCGGTTAGCCAAATCTTCGGAATTAAATATCTACGGAATCGACCTCGCGGTCCCTTTACACGGTACCGACAATCTTTCAAAAGGATCGCAAGTGTGGAAACTCGCAAATGAGAGGCATTCCCTTCTTCATTTCCTTTCATTTATACAGAGTGCCGGGCAATGGGGAAAATATCAGGATCCGGAGGAGACGGCCGTTTCGGGCCACCCTCCTCTTAACGAATCCAATGACTTTGGCGGATCTTCGCGAGAGGCGGCTCAAAGCGCAAGAAATCAGAAGGCGGAACGATATTTCCGTCACGGGATACCAATGGCAATCGGACACAATGGAACATTCCCATGTCGCCGGCGCACTTGCACTCTCAACTTGCTCTATTCAAAAGGAGCAATCACCGACTATGCTAGGTGCACTTAGATGATGCTTGAGATCAATGGGGGTCGGGAGAAAAGCAAAGCAGTCTATACGAAGCCAAAGCATGGATACCTTCAACTTCAAAGTAGGAAAGATTCGACTCATCCCGCCGGCTGGAAAGCTGATTTGGGATAATCTTAGCATTCCCAAAATTAAATTCTTCTTACGGGATCTCGTTTTCAAAACAAAATCTCGACGGGAGAAACCTCTGCAAGAGGAATGTTTGCGGGTCCCCACCGTGCCTGGGCCGCAAAGCGGCCTCTGAAAACTTCGTGGACATCCGATTTCCTCTTGGATTGTGACTTCGACGAAGGGAGGTTTCGGCACCTCTTTTCTAGCTAGCTTGAATGTGTACACTCCTACTCCACCGTACGATTGAATCCATGTTTCTCTCTTGGAATGCCGCTTATCCCTACAATATTGTCGCAAATCTTTATGGCAAAAGGTGTGGACGGCCCCCGCTCCCAAATATGTTTGTCGGGAAGATCGCGGGCCGGCCGAAGAAACGAAACCATTTTCAACAATAAAGAAATGACAGCGCTAAAGTGGCGGATCAGCCAAATCCCTCCTTCTAGAGACCTTGATCCACTCGCGCGATCAAAGAGGATCATACTCTTCGGCCCGAAGAGAGGTTGTGGCCGGGCTCCTTTGGACTAGGCAAGATCGGCTCCTCGGCTGAAATCTTCGCACTTTGCCTACATGGAGAATCGCGCGCGATTCGCATTCGCGAGGAGCCGCGATTTCACCGAAGTGGTGGAAATCTCAAGGAAAGCTCGCTGTTGTCTTCTTTGATGGTGCCTCAAAGGGCAATCGCTGGGAAGATCGGGTGCGGGCGGGTGATCTATTACCCCAATGGGAACAAAGAAGAATTCGAGCTGGGGGTCCAGGGCCGAAATCCAACAATCGAGGTAAATCTTAAGTTTATGGAAAGCATGTCAAATTGTCGAAAAACGTAATCCAAGTGAAATAGGCCTGTCTTTGGAGACCCGGAGGTGATAATAAAAGCAATAGTCAGCCAAGCAGGATCTCAAGAACCCGGTGCTCAATAAACATCTGAGCCGAGCACGGAATGCGAGGGACATCGCGGTAAAGCCTTCCACATACTCGGAGAGACCTAAACCAGAGGCCGATGATCGGGCCAATATTGGCACGTTTGCTTCACGAAGGAATGATAAGTCAAAGTGCTGAAGCTCCGCACATAACCATTATCCCTTAAAAGGCTCATGGCGTCTTTGATGTAATTCGCTCGCTGCGAATGAGAATCTGTATGTGTGTCGGCATTGCATAGGCTCTGCCATACGCTTTACTCTTTTTCAATAATATAACCGTTCTAGTTATAAAAAAAAAGATTAAATAGTTTGACAAATCATTTTTCACTACTTATTAACAAGAAATTTAAACCTAATTCAATCATGTTTAAACTGCATGATTGAATTTTATTGAACTATTGTGGCATTTTAAACAAGTTGCACACAATTTATTTTCAAAAATAAGCTAAACTAAGAGTAGTGGCATTTGGAGGTGCAACACTTTCATAATTTATTGTTTTTCCTTTTTGATGGGGTTCATATTCTATTTTTTAATTTAACATATACCCTCTTTTGATTTTTTATGTTATCTCCTTTTTTTTATTTTGAAAATTATTTGCAGATTGCAAATAATTTTACAAAATAAATTTGACAAATAGAAAAAAATCAATCACCTTGAGATCCTATGAAAGAAAGGACCCTAACAGATACAAGATCATCCTTGTGGGTAGAAGAATATACACTTTAATAAATTAATGGCAATGGTATATTTCATGTGACACTGCACCGATTTTTAAACTTCTCCTCCCTAAGACAAGTACGAGTTACATATTCCAAAGCTCTCTCTTAATAACAAATTGTATTAATCTCCATCAATTGAATATGTTCTCCTATGAAACACGTCATTCACTATGAATGGAAGAAAATTATCATTAGGAAAGTCTAAGTTTGACATTTACACAACACATCTCTATCATGCAAACACCATCACAATGTTGACATCCATATAAAGGAACAACCTTGCACTATAATGCATGGGTAAGTAGTAGTTTTATTCAATGGCCTAGTTGGATGCCCCTTCATGTACATCCTTCATTCAATAATCCTTGAATAACATATCTTCATATTAACTTCACCTACAATATCATTAGTCATCGTCATTGCCTTTCCTTCACTCTCTTATAACCACACTTGACCATTACAGCTATGTCATTTTGTGGATGACCCTCAATCATTACGCCTCAATTGGTTTCTACTTAATATAAATAGAACATTATATTAATTTTTTTTTCTTACAAAATACCTTCCTCTACAAAGTGGCTTTTAGAGCAACATGAACTTCTAAACATAACAAATTTTGGGGGTGTACATCACCTGACTCAGCTACATACAATTACAAACTCCATTCATGGAGATATGAGGTACATAGTCAAATATTTTCCAGGACCAATACATCAAACATGGCATCATAGACATGCTTATGAAAAGAATGTGTGACTCCCATTACAATATGATCTTGACTCTGTTATTATTCCATAATAATCACAAACTTTATCTTGTTTATGCTCAATGATTACTCCATTCATGGAGATATGAGGTGCATAGTCAAATATTTTTTAGGACCAATACATCAAACACGACATCGTAGAATTTCTTACAAAAAGAATGTGTGACTCCCATTACAATATGATCTTGAGCCTATTATTATTCCACAATACTCAAAAACTATATCTTGTTTATCCTCAATAATTACTATTGGGAAAAATACTGAGGAGGGGGGGGGGGGTGAATCAATATTTAGAGATTACTGATAACTTTAAATTTTTCTTTCCTGAATTCCATATGTGGCTTTGATGAACCCAACTTGCGTATACACGTGCATATACCAAAAGAAACTTGTGTATACTGATATAATTTTATTGTTAGAAAACATTTTAAGAAACAATCTTTAACTCAACTTATCATTCATGCATCTATTATTTAAGCAGTAAATATGGGTAGTAACAATAGAATAAATCATTACACAAGAGAAAGACACATGAAAACCAATATTTAAGGTCGAAACCCAATTCGGGAGAAAACCACCGTTGCTGTCATCTTTGTCTTCAATATTTATTATATGGAAAACTTCTTACAATATTGTACTGATGCAGACTCATATCAATATCTAGGCATCTACTTGTAGAAGGATGCAACCTTCTCTCATTTTCCAGCTACAACTTGAAGGGAGTTACAACCCCTTGATCTCGTTTACCAGCCACTACTGGAAGGGAGCTTCAACCCCCCTGATCAGAACACCAACTTCTAATCGTAGCAAGATTCTACTTCCCTCAGAATCATTGTATAACACATTTCATCAATTTTCATACTGGATCACACAACTTCAACACAACCCTTCATAAAGATCAACAAGAATAAACTTCACCCAATACATCACACCGAACAGTGAGATCACTATAATCAGAACACTGTAATAACCATATTTCGAAATCATTATGTATAATCAAATTCAACCCTCAACATTCATTATCTCAAAAATCATACGCTACTTTGCTTCACTGAACCTGTGTGTATACGTGCTTTCCTTAACATCACCCTGCGTATAGATTTGTGAATACTACTTTTCATAATATGATCAGTCTCAGATCTAGATCTGAGGTTTTTAGTTAGATTTTTTTTTTTCAGAATTGCAAAACCCTTGATCAGTCAATCATCATAACACATATTTACTCACTCTTTGATCAAATTGTACATAATCAACTCAACAACATATACAACAATCAAGAAAATGAGATCTACATGAAGACTTCATTGACAGACAGTAGAAAGATAGTAGCAATAACAAAAAACCTCTGCAATAAACTTCAGAAAACCCTAACTTCCATATGTGCCTTTTTTGAGGCAAATCCGCGTATATACACTCTTTTATTGTGATGAACTAGCATATAGATCTGTAAATATTAATTCTGCAAAACGATTTCAGATCTATAGAACTTACCAATATTTCTTTACTCCATTTCAGAAAACATGCGCCAGGTCTCAAATCTAATCATCTCTTCATTGGATCATGTAGGAACATAGTCATTTCAGGTCTAGAGATCTTGATCCATCAATCTATCCAAGGGTGGATCATAAATTTAGATTTATCAATAAAATAGAGTTCATCCTATGCAGATATACTTCAAAGAAAAGTATTTAGTAATAGCCCTTACACATGCACCCCTTTTCACTATGATTTTCTTCCCCTTATATATATTTAGCCTTTACTAATACCATGAGCCAAAACCACACAGCTATCGATGGTATTCTTGGAAGAAATCAAATAGACGACATGGCACTCAATCTTATGGGCTAATGCCATGGTAATGCCTCCTGGTTTCATCTTTTTGGAGCACAAAAAGGCATACATGACTTGGATTGTTCTTATCCACGTGTATACCCGACTTGGCTTGAATAAACCCTCATATAGAATCTTCAATATGAATATTACCAAATATTCTTCTAGACATTACATAATTCTTCTAATGAAATCTTGAGCTTCTACTAAAGACATATTCTCCATCCTTTTCCAGAGAGTTTCCATCAAGGACAACATATTAAGACATAGAAATCATATGGCCAACAATCTCCCCCTTTGGACTTGATGTGAACCATGATGGTTTTTGATCACCACAACAGATACATTAAACATAACCATACTTCAAACACCTAAAATCATCTCCCCCTTTGAGATGATGAGCATAGGGCACTATTTTGACCATGCTCCCCCTGAGTGCATGTTGAATCTTTAGATATTTTCAATGAAGTATATGACTCTATAACTTAACCAAGTATGACCTTTCCTATCACCAAGGGCTCATACTTACATCAATGATCCAACCAAGTGGAATTACATATTTGACTCAACTACCCAACCAAGTGGGTTTACAAAGTAGAAAAATTCCTTACATGACTAAATAGAACAATTTACAACATGAGTGTTTTTCATAAAATTACAGAAATGATATGTCATTAAGAGGACCAAAAGATCTCAAGAGAGATATCATATATCAGAAACCAATCAGAATTCCAAAAATGCATCCTTTTCAGCAAGACAGGTGCTCCCCCTAAGCTGATGCATCCTGAACACTTTCAACAACAAATTCATCAAAGCATCTTCATCAGAGAATGATATAGAAATATGAATACTAGAACAACAACAGAGGTTACCCAATAGCACCACAACTGTTTTGAGCGCTGACCCAGAATTTTTTTTAGCAAAAACCCATAAACGGTTTTATCCACAGCAACTTGTGTATATACGTGATTTGTCTTTATGAAACTAGCGTATCAAATTTAAAGTTCTGAAATTAAGAAGATTTGATAAAAGAGGTAGAGAAAACTCCCACCTTTTGTCTGAGATATTCGAATTCTTCCTTGGGAAAAGGTTTAGTAAATATATCAGCAACTTGTTCTTTGGAGGGAACATACTCCAATTTAACCTTTTGTTCATGCACTTGTTCACGTAGGAAGTGATACTTTATAGGAATGTGCTTGCTCTTGGAATGCATAACATGATTCTTTGAGATACTAATGGCACTTTTATTATCACATAAAATGGATATGGGAGGTGAAAATCTGATTTGAATGTCTTGTAGATTTTGCATCATCTAAAGGAGTTGAGTGCAACATGATGTAGTAGCTACATATTCTGCTTCTACTGTAGATAAGGCAATAGAACTATGTTTCTTGCTGAAGGGTGAAAATGTGAAGTTGGGTTACACTTTTGTGAGAATCGGGGGCAGAAAAATTTTTTCGGCAATAGTTTGGCCAAAATTCTGAGAAAGTTCGGCCGAACTCATTCTACCATTTAGATTGACAGCATACTGATGGCGTGGGAAAACATTTTTTTTCGAAGATGGGAAAACCGGAAACAACAGTTCGGCCGTACTATTAGTTCGGCCGAACTATATTTTATAAATATATCGCCCATGAACTATTCTCATTTTTGTGCATTTTTGTTCTCATTTTCTGTGTTTCGCGCGTTTCTATTTCTTCTGCTCTGTTGCTGATCATATTTTGTTGAATTTCTATGGCGACGTTAAGCGAATTTTGTGGCTCTGCTGCTGATCATATTTTGTTGAATTGTTGCGGCGACGTTAAGCGAATTTCTAGGTAAGTATAATCCACCAGTTTTCCTTCTCTGAAACCATTGAATGTTATATGTTCCAAGAGAATTATGGGTTTTATAAGCTACTCTTAGGGATGTAGTGAAGTGCAGAAGTGTTGCTTAGTTTTGATACTTTGTCTTTTTGGATTTTTACAACATTACAGTTGTAAATGCACAATCATTGCAAAAGCTTAGTTAAATCTCTGTTTGCAGAAATTGGTGATAAGGGGACTTTAAACTTATTTCTCAAGTGTGTTTTATAGGGAAAAATGTTCAAGTCTAAAAAACTGTTAATATTTCTGTATCAAGTAGCAATACACCCCAATCAACCTTTTTGTTAGCAAGAAAAAAATAATAGATTTTAAATTGAAAGTAGAATGCCCCGGCTGTACCTAAAAGGCCACTGATTATTTAATATCTCTATGAAGCTAAATTTAGGGTATTAGACAAAACCCCATAATTTTTGGTCAGTCAGAAGTGATGTAAATGAGGAATTTTGTTTTGTCTCATCTTAAAATCCCCTTTGCGTTCAACCAAGAACTCGACCAAGCTAATCGTGATAGCATAATCACTCCTAGAAAATTTTAGTTTGTGACCTTTGTCGAAAAAAAACTGAACATTATCATTAACCGCTGCTTTATTCTCTGCTTCAAATTGCACAGTAGAATCAATATGTTGAATCAAGGTAGAGACCCTAACAATGGATAAATCCTGTAAAGGATAGAACACTGTCCCAAGTACATGAATCATTATTGCCTCCATAGTATATTGACCCAACACATTAATATGTTTTAAATCCTAGCTGGATAGATGAGCCATATTCTATTGTAGATATTTATTAGCGGTAATAAGCTCAGGACCAATTAAACTTTTAACCAAGCCAGGAACACTTTTAAAAACAATTTTTTCATCGAAATGCATAGTCATATCTTCTATTATTTTCTGTAAAATCAAAAACTCTTCCTGGCTAAAATATTCACCATTAGATTTACATTATTTCGTGCTAATCAACAACCTGACAATCTCATGGTGATAGAGAGAAAAATTTGACTGTATAGAAGAACTAGATAAAGACTTATCAATCTTGATGTAGAAAGTATTCCAGAATAACTCAATAGTTTGTTCCCGAGTTAAATAATCTCCATGTTGTGGTACCTCGCTACCATCACACACAAAATAATCCTTTTCAGATCCAAAAGCATAATCACTAGTAAAATAAAATCCATTATTACTTGAACCACAAGAATAAGAATTTAGGAAAGATGAAAAACCACACGAATAAGCATTTATACAATGAAAACAACCTTGATTAATATCTGTCTAATCTCCTATGTAGGTGCACCATTAATATAGAGAAAATCAACATATACAGTACAGATGAAAACAGAAAAAAGCACCAGGATTTATAGTGCTAAAACTCACACAATGTATAGGCCCTAGGGGAAACACACTACAAGAAAAAAGCACATTGGTGAGGGTCATGCTTGTGACGGACCTTTAAGGTCCGTCACCAATGTCACATATGGTGACGGTCATTAAAAAACCATAACTGTAAGTGTATATAGTGATGGTCCTTTATGGTCCGTCACCAAAGACATTTTCAATGACACTTTTGGTGAGGGTCGTTAAAGGCCCATCACTAATTCTCTCTTTGGTGACACTTCTAGGGATGAACTTTTAATGACCCTCACCAATGCTCTTTTTGTTACTTTGGTGACGGTCAAAAAATGTTCGTCATCATTGATCATTAAAAAACTGTCACTGTAAGTGTATATAGTGATGGTCCTTTATGGTCCGTCACCAAAGACATTTCACTTTTGGTGAGGGTCGTTAAAGGCCCATCACTAATTCTCTCTTTGGTGACACTTCTAGTGACAAAATTTTAAAGACCCTCACCAATGTTCTTTTTGTTACTTTTGGGGACGATCAAAAAATGTTCATCATCATTGATCATTCCAATGAGTTTTTGATGACGCTATGTGCCTGTTAATATATTTTTTGTCAAAAGATAATGATTTAATACCATTATTGTGGAGCATTTTTTATAATATGTCCAAGGCCATAGTGGTTAGGGTCAGTCAATTTTTTAAGAAGTAATAAGCGTGTATCATTTCCCTCAAGTAATGACTAGTCGAATAAAGATTTCCTATGAGTCAACACATGATTCATATCTATTATTTTTATTATCTAGAAAATTCCATTTAGATAAAGTTCCACTATTGTGTGTAGGAAATATATTATTTAATACATAATCAAGCTCTGACAATTCTATTAATGAGAAATACCTAACAATCCTCAACAATCTGGGCACACCTTAAATTAATGCTTTGGCACACACTAACATTTCTTAGCACCCCACATGTCTTGGAACATATTTGTACCTAGAACATCTTGTGATGACACTAACGCCCCAACACATGGTGGTATGTGCTAGCACAACATGGAACTCTCCTATCATGTGTTGGCATGCTGCATATAGTCCCTAGCATGCCCTGGAACACCTTCGTTGAATGCATTGACATACATTAGCACTTGGCACACAATGCCACTTGGCATGTATTGGGACCTATTATTAGTGTGCCTAGCATGACCCTTTTCAAAAAGATAAAGTCTTGACTTATTAACCCTCTTATTAGTTCTTCCTTTTGTTTCCTTGACACATATTGACATACCCTGGCACCCTGTGCCACATCCTTAGCACCTAGCATGTATTGGCATATCTTGGCCCTATTAATTAGCACATGATATAATTAGCACACCCTGGAACTCCCAAGCACACTTTGGGAATTCTTAACATGCTTTGATATTCCCTAGCATGCCTTACCAATGCTTAGCATACCTTGTCTCTCCCTCCTTGGCATGACAACTAACACTGACCATTAACACTAGTCTCTAGCAGTACACGTTCCTCATATTCATTAACTTCCATGAATTATTACCTAGTGCTCCCTTAATGTTTTTTCCTAGTACTCATTAACACTCATAAACATGAATTATCACTCTCTAACACACCTTAATTAGCACTCTTCAACATTCCCTTCCACTTCATAACATGCATAACACTAGTCCCTGACACATATTGGCGCTTGGCACATGTTGGCACTTGGAAAGTCTTAACATGTATGGAATACGTTGAGATGCCTTGGTATGATTTCGCATGGTTTAATATTAAATTTAATTTTGATGATCAATTGTTGGAAAGTAGATGAGAAGAAACAAAGGAATACTTGGCACTTAGAATGCACTAAGACTTTGCACTTGGCACCTATTGCCGCCTAGTGTTGGTGTGTCTAGCATGCCCCTCTTGGAAAAGGTAAATTGATGACTTATTAACCCTCTTATGTGTTCATTTCCTTGTAGTTTAACTTTTTTCTCCCTTTTGTTGTCTTGACAGTCCCTGACACACATTGACACACCCTTAGCTTGCACATCTTGGCATGCCTTATCACTTGGCATATCTTAGCATGCTTGACATGTATTCCCACTATCTGGCACATCAAGGGGGTGAATAGAGATGTAGTCCTAAAGTAGGTCGAGTACGAGGGGCGAGTAAGGGTTGCTAAAGGGAGGTCATGATCATCCTCTAAGAGCAAGATCATCATGTGAGGGTTCAGAAGAATGTTGCATACCTTAATGGTCAGTTTGCGCTAGGAAGTAGGATGGCATATTGTTGGTTCTCTTCTGGCAGATCGAGCTTAAGAGAGGTTTCTCATGAGAATATGGGAATGTGATTTCAATGGTGTCTTTGTGTGAAGGCCGTATCAAATTCTGAAATGTTGAAATTTGCAACAAGAAATAGTGAGATTGGAAACCAGAAAGGACAAAAAAAAATGCACCCACACTGGTGAGGAATTTTGATGCACCAGGAGTGAGGAATGTGGGGCGTCTAATTTATTTTTCCCTTAAATAAATTGGACAATAAATTGTAATTTCATCATATAACAGCTTGTGTTAGTTAATTAAGTCATGATGACTGAGTTAGCTCAAGAAATTTGAGTTGAGGGTCTAATATGAGGCATCTAGAGGGATTCTAATCTTTTGGGGTCCAGTTGAAGTTGATGCATTAGTGGGGTGCAAGTGTAATTAACTCAATTAAATGAGTTAAAATTAGTTTAACTAGTTCTAACTGAGTGATGAGCTAGTGAGAGGTCCAGTGAATTAAATTAGATTTAATTCACAATGAGTGATCAATCAGATAATTGATAATTCACTATTAATAGTTGCATGCATGTCAGTTTCGAGGAATACCCAATTGAGACAGAGGTTAAAGGGAACATAAATATCAGTTTTATTCAGAGAAAGTTTCCCATGTGCAATTATAAAGTCATTGGGATGCCATGATGGATTGCGCAATCCAGGAAGACTGATTTTCCTAATTAATAAGGAGTTAATTCCCTAGGAATTGCATGAGCAAGGCAGGCTGAAGTAAGGATGAGAATTGGCTAAGTACTAGACCAAGTTTTCCTAGATCAACAAGAGACAATTGACAGAGTGTTGGAGAATCTCATGAGAGATTAAGCATTGTATTGTTTCATGATTCCTTGACTTAATACACAATAGAGATAGAGGGGTTTTGATTAGTTTCTTTCCCCAAATACATCATGTTGTTGTGCAATTGATAATTTATTTCTCTTACTTATATGTGATTGTGCGATTGTGTTTTGTTTCCATAAATTGTAGGAAGGATTCAATATCTTGTTCTACATGGTATCAGAGCAGGAATTTTTTGGGCGGTGAGTTTGTAGAGAATATATGAATATTTGGTGTAAAATTTTCAAAAAAAATAGAATATTTGGATTCCTTGCAAAAATCTACCTAAATGGAAAAAAAACGGTCAAATCGGAGCTCGGATGAGGGAGATATCATCAATTTAAAATCAACTCTTTTTTAGAAACTTTTTGTAACTTCGAGACAATTACACTGTGCGCGAGTCAAGAACCTATATGCACTTGAGGTACCAAATGCATGCAAAGATTTGGGTAGAAAGGCATAAGTTAGAGACTTGGTGGTTTAGAGGGAGCATAAATTACCTCTCAACATGCATCCTCATGAGAAGCAGCCTCAGAAGGTTGTGGAGTAGCTGCCACAATTGGAGAAGCAGAGAGGAGACTGAGTGGAAGCGTCCAGTACTCAAGCAGAGACCTCCATGAGGGGGAAATTTCGAGCCAGATGGGAAGAGGGAGTAGCCATACCTCGAGGTGTAAGGTGGGGTTATGTGTAGACATAATCCCAAGATAATAAATTTATGAAAGGTCCATTGAGATGGCGTGTCTCATGGATCAAACCTGGCTACGAGGAGCCCATAGTACAGTAGTACGAAGCATCAGTTAGATTTATGTAGTCAGATGTCAGCAAGACAGAAATCAGAGTGATAGATGTCAAATACTGGAGCACAAATAGAGTTAGCAACAGTTCAAAGGGCACAGATGCAGATGTCAGCAGCAATGTAGAGAATCCAGCACTAGATAGGTGCAATAGCTAGCAGCAGTAAGAAGATTCTGATGACAGATGCATTATACTGATTTAGTTTTTCAGAGGCTATTCAGTTTCAGGATTTGCAGGTGCAAACAACACTAGAGAAGTGTAGCATGCAACACATTCCAAAGGTATCGGATGGTGATAGATTGAATTCCTTTCTTGTTGAGAGGGAGTGTTGAAATTTGCAACAAGAAATAGTGAAATTAGCGACTATAAAGGAAAAAAAAAATGCACCCACACTGGTGAGGAATTTTGATGTACCAGGAGTGAGGAATTTGAGGCGTCTAATTTATTTTTCCCTTAAATAAATCGGACAATAAATTGTAATTTCATCTCATAACAACTTGTGTCAATAAACTAAGTCATGATGATTGAGTTAGCTCAAGAAATTTGATTTAATGTGATCGAGGTGGATATTGGTAGCCACCCGCCTATTCCACTTGGGCCCTCGCCATTATCTCTTTCAGTTTTTCAGTTTCCTTAATTATAGCACAATTTACTATTTTTGTCAGTTTTTCGGGTCCTAAACTTTCGAAGACATTTTGAGCCCCAAATGATGTTTTTTGGGCATGAAAGGTTTGGGGATTTCATAGAAATCATATTAGTAGTTGTAGTCCTTGGAGAGATCTTTCTAACGAGGTATCATGTGTGTCAAACGAAGATCATATGACCAAGTTACGACCCCGGGAAGTTGGTTGCCCAACTGACCCCAACGGGGCCCATAAACTCTTGGTGTTACATCTCCTCAGGTTAGGGTTTTGGTTGTTTAGGGTTTTATCTTATTGTAAATAATAAAAAGACCCTTGATCCTTATTGTAACACAGTTTAGAGGATTATAACTATCAATTGTATTTATAGAAAATTTCCCATGTGCCATGATGGATTGCGCAATCAAGGAAGGTTGATTTTCCTAATTAATATGGAGATAATTCCATAGGAATTGCGTGAGCAAGGTAGGCTGAAGGAAGGTTGAGAATTGGCTAAGTACTAGACCAAATTTTCCTAGATCAGCAGGAGACAATTGGCAGAGTGCCGGAGAATCTCAAGAGAGATTAAGCATTGTATTGTTTCATGATTCCTTGACTTAATACAAAATAGAGATAGAGGGTTTTGAGCAGTTGCTTCCCCAGATACATCTTGTGTTGTGTGATTGATAACTTGTTTCTCTTACTTATATGTGATTGTGCGATTGTGTTTTGTTTCCAGAAATTGTAGGAAGGATTCAGTATCTTGTTTTAGTACATGATTAAAAGATCAGATTGAATCCCATTAGTTATATTTTCTATGTGAAATAGAAGAGAGGGTTGATACCATCTTGACTTGTGGTGGTTAGTAGGCTGCAAGGTCTGTGATAAAGACCAACATAAATGGACGAGGGCTTGCACTGTAATTTAGAGCCATAACATAAATCGACATAGGCATAATATTGACTGAGTTACCCTAGTTTGAGGGTCGACATTGAGATCTAAAGTTCATTTCAAGATTCAGTCAGAGAATTTCCCAGAATCTATGGATCCATATGAGCTAGGTCGAGTCTCTTATGGAGGCAAGAGTCATGTTTTTTGTATGTGTGGATAGGGTTTTTTCTACAACAATTAGAAGTACATAAGTATAATGCCCTAGCTAGGATAGTTTCCTAGCATGTTTAGTTCATAAGGTATGACCTTAAGACTGTGAAAAAATTGCGTAGAAGAAGATGGGTTATGACCCTTAGAGCAAGGTTTATTTCTACAATAAAGACCGCAGATCTGGAAGATGGTTTGCAGATTCAGTATGTGTGGAGACAACATATCCAAAGGAGGGTGGAACCTGAGTAGAAGATTGAGAATGCAGAAGAAATGTGCCATATGAAGAGTAGATTGACATGCAGAGGAGTTGATTTTGGTGGACTTTCCATAGAGTTTTAGACAAAGATCTGAAGAAACCTATAAAAAATTAGTAAATGGACTGTTAGTGGCTGATTTGTGACCCTATTTCAGTCATCTACAGATTGTTAGAAGTATGATAAGAGGAAAAGTTCATATTTGTTCATAGATTGGACAACAAAGATCAAATTTTCGATACATAAGAACAATGATCTTGAGAGGACTCAAACCATTTCTAGGTGGCAGATTTGAAGAGCCCTAGATGAAGACAATATTGTGGGCCCTAGATTAGTAAAAATAATTAACTGTGGTTGGGCAGATTGATGGTAGGCCAAGTACAATTGGAGGGTTGTTAGGTTACTGTCAAAGAAGAGCCCTAACTCTTGTTCTGGTGAAGGACAACAAAATTGGTAGAAGGGCAGGTGTATAGGGCCTAAGGATGTGTAGACTTTGAAGGACTAAAGTAACAGTCAAGTGGGCCAACCAACTAGCCCTAGTTCACTATATTGTAGAGGATTGATTCAGTGAGAAGAAGGGCAGCCTCCATAACCCTGGACTTCTCATCTTGGAGCTATAGTATGGCAAAAGTGGGCATACCAAAGAGTTGTTCACAAATGGAATTGTGAACAACTTGTTACCACTCAAACTAGTAGTGGATCTAAAAGGGGTTCCTAAGAGGGCAACTACTAGGACAAGGGAAATGATGGAGGCTTAGCCCATTGTCACCACAGCTAAGGCTCCTTGCTCTTCACAGAATTTCACTGATAGGTGGAGTCCCGATAGTTTAGGAAGTAACTTGTAGAGTATAGGTCAATGAATAGGTGGGAAGTGACCCTCAAAACCCTTTCCCTAAGATAAAATAAAGAGTGGGACTTGCTTTCCTTTTAAGCAAGGGAATTATCTTCTAGGGAGAGAGGAGGGGGATTGAAGGGTTGAGGGAGAAGAATAAGACTTATGAAGGAAGTTCTCAATCCCTAAAATACTTTTGGAACTTTGATTCCCAAATGGCCCTTGATGAAAGGCCTTTGACACCAAATGGGACCACACGGGGCCAAGTGGACCCAGGTCAGGTTCAGGGATGGAATTTAGCAACCAATGATGTTCATATCCTAGACAAGGTGATGGGAAAGGATCAGACAAGAGTTTTTACTTCGATAGGTAAAATTGATACTACTAGGTTCTATCCTTGGGAACACCTAGACAAAAATTGATCCTAGAGCTAGGGCTTGAGGTATCCGGAGATTCCACCGTCAGAATTGGCCCAAGTTCTGAGGAGAGTGAGGGCACTCAACAACGTAGCCACCTCTAGGAGATAGAATTTTTCCTCTAGCTATATTCCTGGGAAATTGTTTCCCTATGTGACCTAATGGGGCTAGACCTAGGGAATGTGAAAATTTCTTAATCTAAGAAACCCTATTGCAGTATCTTGATTTAATTCTCCTACTTGAATTAAGTTACAAGTTAATTTCTGAAATATTCAATAAATTAGCAAATTAAATAGTAAATACAAATAGCAACCTACACATACAGATCAAATACTGAATAACATGCTCATAAACAAAGTGACACACAGATTTTCTAGACAACTATCCCCAAAAAACCCCAATGTGGAAAACTGATGCAGCTAGCTCTGGATGGTTTTCATTATTATGCAGAATCTAAGTACAACAATCGTAGGCACCAAAACTGGTTCACCCAATAGAGAAATAAAAACGACAGTAATATGTTGTTCTAAATCCCTCTACGTCAGCCTAACTAGCCTGCGTCGGCCTCTGCACTCCTCAGTAAGGGCCTGCGTCACACCTGAAGGGCTTACACTTCCCATGCGCTGCCTGACTGGGCCTGCATCAGCCCTGCGTGGCTCCTGCTGACTCTGCGTTGCCCTTGCTAGGCTTTGGCTAGACTGCGTGGCTCCTGCTGCCCTTGTTGCTCTAGCTAGCTGGAATGCTTAAGCAGAAAAATCATAGGTAAGAAAGAAGGAAATGGCCAAAGGTAATGCATAACAGTTAGAAAAAATGAAGAAATGAAATGAAAATGGATCAATGTCCACAAATAACTGAAATAGCTCAATGGGACTAGAGAGTAAAAGCTTTGACAACAGTAATAAGTGCTTATAGAATTAGCTAAGAGAATAGAGGAGACTAGTTCATGAGGTTAAAATGTTGTATAATTGTTGGCACAGGAAAACTGTAGAAATATTGTTAGAGTAAATCTCTGCAAGTACCATTAGTTGGTGATCATCGATAATCATTTCATTTCATCAAATACCCCGATGAATGGGCCTTACAAGCTATTTGCGTAGACAAACCCCACAGAAGTTGTGCGATGGAAAAATATTCACACTATATTGAAGAAAACACCTACCAAATAAGGATGACATTTCAAATGGGGCAAGAAACAATAGAGAGATAGACATCGAAAAAGTTAAAATGCTAGGGAAACAAGAAAGCAACTAGGTAGCATGGTAGAAAGAACAACAAAGAAAATGATAAAAATGTAAAACCCTACAAATTAGTACCCATCCAAACATCACCACAATTTTTTCTTTAACTCTAAATCTCCAAATTCATCAAATTATATCCTGTATTCAAACCTGATCCTCTCTGTTATCCATTCTGAAGATAAGGCTGAGAACTTGCTACAGAACCATCACCTACATGTAGTGATCTTATTCTGTGACCAGACAACCTAATTTCATGAAGACACAGAAAGGTAAACACTCTCTGCCAAGATTTTCCATACAGCCCAGGTTGAGCAACCACATATACATCACCAATATTTTCTCTTCAGATTTGAACCTTAGAAGAGCTTTGTCTAGACTCTGGCCACCTCCGGGTTGCTCCCAGAGTCACCTAGGCAAGCCCTTTCAACATCATCCTCTTTCTGTAGTACCTAATTAGTAATTTAATTAACCATAATAGTTTCTTGATCATGCAGGTATTTCAAATATATTGCCAATAAGCATAAAGATTTCATGTTAAACAATCAGGTCAAAAGAATTTAGACTATGATGCAAAAAATACAAAGAAACCTCACCAACACTCAAAGGACAAAAAAATTATCATGCAGGTATGTAGCTTGGGAGGTACTCCACAAGCCTAGTGAGATGGGTTTGTGTGAGTCTGGTCAAAAAAGGATTTGTTGGCAAAGAACCCAAGTGAAGGGGTTTTGGACCCAAGATGGGGTTTAAAATCTAAAAGAATGGAGGCATGGAAGGACTTGATGGAGGTAGTGCTTGAGGACAACATACTGAAGGAATTCATTGATACTGATATTCCCTAGTCCACAGCAACAGATGCCCAACTTCATGAAGCATGGAAGAAGAATGTTGCAAAGGCGAGAAAGATCTTGTTAGAGGGAGTTCGAGACAATAGTGTCTCGAGCCTCCATGAGAAGGAGAATCCATACGCAATGTGGAAGGCCTTGACAGATCTGTATCAGAATAGCAGTGACCATAAGAAGCTATTGCTGAAAGACAAGCTTAGGAAGATCAAAAAGGATAAAGACGACATGATCCAAAAATACTTGACCAAGTTCACTCAATGCCGAGATGAGCTTGGAAGTGTTGGGATCTATGTTGCCTCGAATGATTTGGTGAGCCTAGCTCTTCTATGACTTCCCAAGAGATGGCATAGATACATGGACTCTGATAATGGGAGGGAGAAACTTCCAAACTGGGAGTGGCTATGGTCTAATTTCGCACAAGAAGATATTCGGCGAAGCACTAGAGATGGATCCTCATCAAAGACTGATGATGAGGAGAATTTTGCCTTGGTTGGAAAGGTGAAGAAAGGAAAAGGGAAGGCGTCCCATTCCAAATCTGAGACCGAAAAGGCAGGCAAGAAGCGAGAATTTTCAAAGGTGAAATGTTTCAACTGTCATGAGAATGGACACTATGCCACAAACTGTCCAAAAAAGAAGAATAATAAGAAGGAATGCTAGCTAATGAATGGTGAGAAAAGGAGTTGCACTCAGAAATGAATTGAGCTTAGAAGCAAAAACAAAATTAGCTAAGAGTCTTCATATGAATCCAAGGCACTTTAAGGCATGCAAGAGAACTTTCCTTAACATTGTATTGTCATTCATCCATTTTTGTAATTATAACATTAGGCTGTAAGCCCTAAAGAATGAAGGTGCATGGAATTTAGGAAGGAGGTGTGTTGAAACCCAAGTAAATAGATAAAGAAATGTTCAATTGAGAGGCAAGGCCTAGAACCACACCATCCCCATCCTCCAAATGATCAATATTGTTAGATAAGGATGACTAAAATTGGTGTATAGGTGACTCAATTTATAAGGATAAAATTTATACATGAGGTTGGAAAACATTCAAAAATAACTGAATAAAGAGTGAAAGGGAAAATATAGCAAGGGGCACAAATATGAAGGGCCTATGTCAGCAAAAGTCAAACCAATGGCCAAATGATTTTTACTTGATACCATCTCTTAAGAAAATGAAACTAAATATAAACACATATGTCAAACGGAATACTCCAATACCTACCATAATTAGTTGCATGTTGTTCAAAATATTGAATGAATGACATGCAAACTCTAATTTTGTTTCAAAGTTTCTCGCTTTTTAAGGAAAATACACGAATTTTGAAGGTCTATCATATGTGCTTCTTTGTATTTGGAAATAAAGCTAATTTATAGGAAAATTGTACAAGAAGCTAGTTTTGTTATTCATGCGTGAAGCTAGTGGAATGTGACAAGTCATCCAGGATACCTCCAAATATTTTATTTGTGCCTTGGGGAATGTGAAAGATACCCTTAATAGAAAAAAACATAAAAATTCATAGCCAAGTGCCCCAAATGTGATATGTTTCCACTTGTGCAATCGTGCTTCCAAATACGTGAACTCAAACAGCAAAAAACACCTTAAAATACATGAATGTCTCTCAACACGTGAAAGAAAAAGTAAACCCTTACCCTAGTCTTCCTCTGTTGGCAATTTGGGTCTTTTGTCACAAGATATCTCATCTTCTTTGGAAAGAGGACATAAACAAGCTTTTTAGATGTTTCTAAATGGAGTACTCTTCACCTATGCCATTCTCCTTTACACCACATGATACGAATGCCAATTTTCACATTCTTGATTATGTCATTCTTCTTTTATACATTGACCCTTGACTATGCCACGAAATCCTCCAAAATCATCTTAAAGGATGGGAGCTCCTCTTCATGCATGAAGCTAGTGATGTGACAATTTATCCAAAATTCCTCCAAATATGTGATTTGTGCCTTGGGAAATGTGAAAGGTACCCTCCAATGGAAAAAACATGCATAAATATTTGTGGCCAAGTGCCCTAAACATGAGATGTTGTCAATTCTGAAATTGTGTCTCGTATTGATGCTCAAATTGGCACCCCAATTGTGCAAGGCTCACGAGGTGTCAATTTGGGTCAACTTAGGGTTGTTGCCACTATGACCTTAACAATGAATCCTATCACTTTAGATTACTTATTGAATCCTGGGGGTATCCCAATGCACAAATTTATGGGGTCCTTTATGTGACTAGATCACTAGCACTGAAAACCATCTTTACAATGGATTGTTCAACATCTTGATAATCCAAATCATGTTGACACAACTTTTGTATTCATTATTCCTTTCATCACAACACCTCCACTAGATATTGATGGTGTTCATAAACCTATTTTTGGCTCTCTTCACCGTGGAAACAATATTACTCTGATGCCATTATGCTTACCTTTGCAACTATCACTTTTCACTTCTATCTCATCGGGGAAGTAGCTCTCATCGATGAATGACTACACAATAGGACTGTATGAGCCAATCATTCATGTTGTCGATGTAATGCCCACATGACACGAACATTCGATGATATATCATAACGAAACACTATATGATATATTTCATAGAAACCCAACCCATAACAACAAGATACATTCTATTATTGAAGCCTACAAATAATGGAAAAATTATATTCTAAAAAAGAAATGAACACTAACACCAATAAAATAATCATTAGAAGTTAGTTCCCATAAAATTTATCTCATATTTTCCCTACTACTAAATAATAAATAATAAAATTATGGGTATTCTAAAGAATATTGGTACATTCCTTCGAAAGCCTTGTTTGTGCCTCCCTCTTCGCTTTCTCTTCATAAAATCTTTAATTTCATTATTTTATCACACTCCCATTTCATTTATTCTTCTCACACAAAGCAATGGCAATTTTAGGCGGATCTCTCCAAATTTTTCTCGATCGAAGCAGTGAAGACGCTGAAATGTCAAGCATTTAGAACCTGAGCCCTAGTTTCAGCAGGCCAAGCTTCGAAGAATTCAATCCAATTCCACAGGCGTCGAATAGCTCAGTTTTATCTTCATTTCAGCCCTGGTACGTAATAACCTTCCCTTCCCTCATCAATACTTGTTGTTATGCTATCATTTCAAGGTCGAAGTTATGTTCAGTGTCTATAGATAATTTCATAGATAAACAATAACAGACGACAGAGTCAAACTACGGCTACTAGTAATTATTTCCTTCAATTAGGTTAGATGAGCCAAACAGAGCTAAGCAGTGACACACCGAGCCAAAATTTTCGTTAATTATTGATTAAAGACATGTTTAGCCTTGAGGTCACGGACGCTGGAAGGACTGAGATAACTAGGTCTGTAAATTGGGTTTTCAACCTAAAAGATTTGAAAGTACATTTACGGCAATAAATGACGGAAATTATGCCTTAGGTGTTGCAGACGAGGAACTACAACAGCTCTCAACCCCAGAGAATTACATATATGTGACCTAACGTAGATTTTTTACAACTGAAATTCCTATGTTTGGCAGCTGGTGCCTAATTAGAAGGTAGGAGCCGCGGAGACTCTTAGGTCGGAGAATTACTGCTTAGTATTTTGTTTATGAGGCATATAATTGTATCATAGTCTCATGCCCATTTATTTCATCCAACACCCAAATATCATACATGGCTACATTGCATGACATCATATGACAACTCATTCAAATCGCCCAGCTGCATAACCAGGAATTTTCTTCTCGGACAATTTTATTGGGAGGGAGCTCAAGAGCCAAGGTCAGATGCTATTAGAATTTGTTGTCTTCGATTCCTATGTTTTTTTGTCTGCTGCGCTGCTGCACATTACCTGCTAGGCATGAAATCAGCTTGTTGGTTGCTAGTTACTTGCTATCCTCATGTAAATGGCATCTTCAGGGGATACACATTCACAGATGAAATAATATCATCAATATAATTTGAGGCTTATTCCTATCCAAACCCTTTTATCCTCAATTATATTAGGAGTTTTATTGAATTTGAGCGGGAAAATATAATAGAAGAAGAGAATTTCATGCAGTGGGAAGAACGAACGAATAGAGGTTTAGTTCTGCCGATCGATGATATAGATTCATAGGCGCCCAAAAAGAGGTAATGTATATCATGGGTTTTATTGAAATTCATCGGGACGATAGAACAGAAGAAGAGCTTTTCATCGCAGTGGGATGAACGAATGAATGGATGGTTCAGTTCGGTTGATTGATGACATAGTTTCATAGGCGCCCAAAAAGAGGTAAACCATCTCTTCCCTCCTCACGCTAAAAAAAAATTAAAAACTTAATCCATCTCTTCCTCTCTTCACAATTCATGCGCATTCACGATTGGGACTCAATCCCGATACCTCCCGATGATAAGATCAGAAGGGGGTTTATGGTCTTTGTTCCCTCGATGCTTCTACTTCTGTAGTGTCACGGTGCCTGTTATCTTCCTTCTACTTCATAGCTTTTTTTGCCCCCACAAGTTCAAGGATTAATGGGAATAAGGTATTTCACAACTTGAATGAGTTTGTTCCATCTCTATGTTCACTTGTAGTATACACCACTACTTTTCTCAAATATTTATGCTAGATATAGTTACTAGGCATTGCAGTCCATGTCCCCAATTTGACCTGGGAAAACTTGCTTCTGTTTTATAGCAGCCCTTGGCAAACCCCCCAGAATGTATCCAGTTGTATTGTCTCTGTATTTGGCTTGGGTTCTATTTGACACAATATATGTTTACACATTTAAATGTAGTCAATTAATAAAAATGAAATGGATTGGGTAGTTATCAATAGCCTCTATCTCATCTTGTAATAGAGAACATCTCAAAATCAAATGGGGAGGATGGCCTTGTATTGGGCCAAGCACTGTTTAAATAATTACGCCGAAGGCGTTCTCTTTGCTGGCTTGGGGTGAGTAAACACTGTTCACCCCAGCCAATGAGAAGCCTTTCTTATCGCCCTTCCAGCCAGTAAAATTTGGACATGTGGCACCTCCTCCAACCAATTAAAATCTACCATTTGACGCTATTACCGGTTGTTATTTTCCTTTTCATTTTTCTGTGCCCTGACGCCTCTAGACTCGCGGCTCTGCCTGACTCCTAGCCACACCACTGCAACACATCTCTGACTCCTAGCCACACCACTGCAACATGTCTCTCTATGCCTACGTCCGAAGCCCCGCCCTCAACCCGACGCCCTTCCACACAGCTAGAGCAACAACAACAATCGGGTCGTCGTGTTCCAGATTGTTAGGGGTTCTTGCTGAGAGCTCTGCGTTTTCTTTGGGGTTAGATTCACTGAGATTTCGTGATTCAGCAACGTTTTCTTTTTTGGGTAAGATTCACTGAAATCTCGTTGGGCCTCCACAATTATAAACCATTGGGTGTCTCTTTTTGCTTCGAGAATTCAATTTTGAAGGCAGCCCATGTCTACAATGGCACGCATGTCTTCTCTCTATACAATGGCGACTTGCCTTTTCGTCTCAGGAAATTCTCGTCTCTTCCCTGATTTTCGTTTATTTTCTTCATTTTTTTTAAATGTTTGGAATGACTGAAAATATCATACCCAAAAAATGCATGCCTTTTGGATGCTAACTTCATTTTTTTATGGATATATTAAATTCCTTTATATGGATATAAAGGGCAGAGTTCCTATCAGGTAGAACCACTTCCTATCAAGTATGGATATGTTAACTTCGTGGCATATGCCCACTATGCCTGTAGAGACAAGTTAGGAATGCACCGAGAATCGAACCTGTGCTAGCTGGGGTAGACTTCCGCCGCCTTACTGTAGGCCACAGTCCGGTAACTAAAAATTTTGGCATGCCTGAAGGAGAATATTTGCCAGGCTTCTTAGTCAATATGCACATGTTTACCATCAGTTTTGTGCTTTAAGTTCAACCCCTAAAATAAGGTGCTTCATGGCTACTTCGAAGTGCCAAGCCCATGGAAATGAAACCTGATCAATAATGTTCTCCTAAAGAGCATGGGATGGGTGGGTTTGGGTCTGTAAGAGAATGTTTCATTTAGTACAGAAGATACTTCCATTGAGAAACCACGGTTTCTAGCTACAAGAAAATGAGGATAACTTAAAGCTCATATCAAAAAGGCTCACGGTATGTTGAGGTTGAGGGCCTTAAATGTTTGGATTTTGGTTAAAAAAATTTCCTAGATAATAATTTCTCTGTTGTAAATGCCCCACCTTAGCAGATACCTAAAATATTTCCAAAATTGTCTTTAGATTACTCTACAAAGTTATTGACATTCAAATTGAATTTTCCAATCGACCAGATTGAAGTCTCCACCAGTGATCCATTTTGCTACTGGTAGGGATCGAGTCATCTGTGCTTAGAGTTGAATTTGCCACTCTGTGCTTATTGATCTAACAATTAACTTTATTATTGTTATGAATAGAGTTTGCGGGAGTGAAACCCATGACCTGTGAACCTCTGCAATAAACCCTCTCTTTATAGCAAGAAACACCTCTACTTGTAGCTACCCTGTTGTAAAAATGAAATAGAGGGTTTTTTGTGATTGACTGACCTCCCCTTAAAATTATAACACTGTTTTTTACTGAAGTCTGTGGGAATTAAATGGTGACTGTACGAACTTCTGCATCAAGTAATATGATGAGGGGTATTTATTGACAAACTTCATTTGATAGATTTTAGTCCTGGTCCCTTGGAAGATGAATATAAGAGAATTGTTGGCAGCTCTAAATTATATTTGAAGATTTATTTTGAGGACAGACTTATAGGGATACATTTTGGTGCCAACCCTGGTTATGATTGTAAGGGTGCCTCTACCCTAATACAAATGAATGATGTATCTGCTGCTCCAAGGGTGGATTTGCACACAAAATTTGAGCGAAATAACTCTAATTGCCCCATAAATGAAGCTGGTGATGCCAAGCATATGGATTAGGACATTTCAGAAGTGAACGAGAAGACCCCTTTCTTTGTTGAAAATTTCCTACAGGGAGCAATTGGAGTTCTGAGAGATCATTTGGAAGCCCTTATTGATGAAAGCACATATAAGGAAGTGCATCCTGACAATGAGACGTACATCTCTGACCTCAGGGAAGGAGAAGAGAAATTTTATGACATATATGTTGAGGACATCTCCAACCTCGTAGTAGACCTACTGGGCAAAGTGAAAATTGAAAACCTTTCCTCCTTGGTTCTCAATAATGTGTTTGAAGAGTAGGGTATGAATCTGAATCCCTGGTGACAAGAATTGCATTTAGGAATATTTCAAGATCGAGCTAATGTTACTCAAGCCCTTATGTTAGCATCCATGGAAAGCAAGGGTTTGCATTTAAACAAGTTCATAAATCTTGACATAGAAAATGAAGAAAGGGTATCCAAAATTCTGATGTATCAAAGTTCTGTGACAGTTGGAATGCCCCCAATCTAGAGAATGAAGATGATACAATTTTCATATATGTGATAGAGCCTTGAATATGTGTGATCTCCCTCCCCTTGATTTCATGTTATATGTGCACTCTTTCACAAAAAAGATTACTAGGAATCACTTATATCAAATTGCAAGGATTGATCGCCGGGGCAATATTACAAATGATCTTGGGTGAGATATTATAATATAGAGGATTGAAATAACTTCCACTGTGATTTTAAATAGAATGAAATTATCTACTCTGTTGATTTTAGTCACGAATATATTCACATTACAGACCAACATGTACACACACCATGTTAAAATACTCTTTATATTATTGAAACGCATGATTGGCATTGCAGAATTGCATGGCCATCAATACGAAATTACAGAAAATTTAAAACTGCTTTAGGATTACAAAGGCCATCTCATAGCAGATCGGCCTCGAATATTGAAAGAGGTACACACCATAAAAACACTGTATTTAATGAAATGCATGAATGGAATTTTAGAATTGCATCGCCATCAATACAAAATTACAAGATGTAAAACATACTCTCTATTTATTGAAATGCCTGACTGGCATTGCAGAAAATGCATCGTCGTGATACAAAATTACAAAGTGTAAAAACTGTTAGGATTACAAAGCCCATCTCACAGCAGATCAGCCTCGAAGTTCAAAACCTCTTTCACGTAAATATAGATCCATAACTAAAATAATAAACCAAGGTCTGAAATGGGAATTGGCAGGACAAAAAAACATCCAATCCTGAATCCCCAGCGCCAACTCCGAAATAGCAAAGTTCTAGAACCACATGCCTTGTAATAAAATCATGGGCAATACCAAAATCAATCTTCAGTAAGGTATGCCCAAAGGATTAAATACAGGTATATCCACAGACTGTACTTAATACAGATATATCCACAATCAGATAATGACCTATGGATTTAATACAGATATATCCACAAATAGATTTAATAGAATGTTCCTATAGAAAAAGGAAAAAATAGGGAGATGGGTTTTCTCAACAGGATATAAAATGTCCAAATGGCTGCCTGAAAATTATCGGAGGGGTTTCAATAAAAATGAAACCCTAATTATCTAAGGAGTTTCAAAAAAAACGAAGCCTCCTAATTAGGTCTATGTACATTGGTTAGATACAGAAAGGAAAATATACAGAAGTACATTGCATGGTCTCTATAGGATGCACAATAAAATGGTTGTATGCATGGAGCTCATTGGAAGAAAATCATGATCTCCCTGAGCCCACAAGCTCTTGTAAATCTTGTAGATCTGACTTGCGGCTCGGCCCTACAGCTGCCATATTGTCTGGATTCTTGCCAGGAGGAAAAATTTCCATATCCTCTGCCTTATGATCAGATCTGACAGCAAATGGTACCTCTCTTCTAAGAGTCTCAGCAGGTTCCAGCACAACGAAAGACAAAGACTTTTTTTTTGACAAAGCCAATAGTTCGTCCTCCCCCAATCCTATGGGAGGTCCAAGACTACACCTTGGAGTACTGTGTTTCGCAAGGGCATCCCTGAACTTTTTTATTTGCATATCATTGCACACCAAATATATGTAAAAGTAACTCGTTGAAGATAATAAGTATGCATTGAAGATACAATGACAATACCAAATCCAACACAACAAGAAAATAGACCTATTGTTGCATTAGTACAACTGAAGCTACAAAGGCGTCCCTCTGCCCCTCTGTAGAACTGGAAAAAGGGTAAAACATGGATGCACAAACTGTAGCACATAGACTTGTTTTATTCATAGTTCACCTTTACAACTTTGACATCAGGGTTCTTTTCTGCAAATTGGAAAATCTGCAGAAGTTAATTAAAAATGAGATATTTATCCAAGTGATTTCATCACAAAACTTATATTCTACTTGTACAAAACTATCCAAGCACACAACCATGAAACTGGTGAAACCGTAATAAGATTTTCTCTTTTGGTAAAAACTAAATCATTTTCATATTCGTAAAAAAAAGTAGCAGAGATTCTAGATCAAAGAAAATTTTGGCTGAAAAAACTTAAACCCTACTGGGTAATAGACCAAAACAGGGCCTATGAACATAGATCCTGAATGATGAATCCAACAAAAGCACTTTCCAAAAATTAATCTAGCAAGATTTGTTGACCAGACCACATATCAAACAAAAGCACACCTCCCATACAGGAGGGCCTGCCCTCTGGACACAAGGGAAAAATTGTAGGCTTTTACCATCCAACACCTCCCAACAACCGTATCGCATCCTTTTGAGGAGGTTGATTTTCTACTATGAGCAAAACCATAGGCAGCCATAAATTAAAAGCAATAAGTGGCTTAGCCATGCCGAGAACATGTGAGCCTAGTAAAGAGAGATGTATTTGACACCTGAACTTTCCAGCTCAAAACAAAATCCTTTCAGAGAACAAAATTTAAAGGGGGCAACCCATTCTATATACCTAGGCTCACACTGGATAGATGCAGAGACTCTTTTAATGGAATAAGAGGTCAATATAATGAGTACCCCAAATATCTCTGACCCCCTAAGAAAAAGCCATAATAGACCATAAAATAAAAACTGAAAGGAGCACAGCCATGGTGAGAACATGGGGCCTGCTAAGGAGACCTAGACTTTGTCAGCTCAAACAATATATTTCAGAAAACAATATCTCCAGGAGAGAGAGGAGAAACCCATTCGAAAGCTGTTTGAATGGAATACATCAAAAGGCATGTTTCACCAGGAATAGCTAAAATAGTTACTTAAAAAAGTAACATTTTGGTAACACAATATTACAAACTGGTTAATGATTCAATCCTCCAGCATACCTTAGGATGGACAGATTTGCAGGCACCACAACCAGGAGCGTAGAAATCTAAAACAACAAGCTTGTCTCTAGTAGTTAGAAGAGAATTAATCAATTCCTGGGTTGAATGAACTTCTACCATATTTGTTGTCACTCCTTTTTCCCACCATCTTGATAGGCGGGGTATACATGTCTGTGTTGCACGAACCTGGTAAGAAAATCACCTAACCATAAGCAATGAAAACCCACACTTTCAAATATTTTATAGCAAAATCAGAAATACCATAAAGTATTTAGGCCTTAAAAAAATCCAAACACACTTCATACCAAGAAGTTTCAGAAAGAAACCAACCAAAAAAAAAAAAAAAATCAAGATTATTTTTCTCAGGCTGCTACATGCCTATAAAACACAATAAATAACACTCTTTCATGCAATTTCAGGAAAACAACAATACTATCAAATATGAAGGGCATGAAGCAAACAAAAGGGCCAAAAACCCACTTTTCAGGCATTTTCAGGAATCATAAAGCCTCTGAAAAAATCAAGAAAACAACATTTCCCTGTCAAATTCAGGAAAAACCCAATCCCACAGAACCACACACACCTTAACCCATCATCATATGTCATCTCAACCACGCCAAATCCAAAAATGACCAGCACCCCCAATTCAAACCATGCGGATCTGAATGAACCCAAATCCATACCTGGAAAGGAAATCTCGTTGGGCCTCCACAATTATAAACCATTGGGTGTCTCTTTTTGCTTCGGGAAATCAATTTTGAAGGAAACCCATGTCTACAATGGCACGCATGGCTTATCTCTATACAATGGTGACTTGCCTTTTGGTCTCAGGAAATTCTTGTCTCTTCCTTCATTTTCATTTATTTCTGCATTTTTTTTAAATGTTTGGAATGACTGAAAATCTCATACCCAAAAACTGCATGCCTTTTGGATGCTAACTTCATTTTTTTATGGATATCTTAAATTCCTTTATATGGATATAGAGGGAAGAGCTCCTATCAAGTAGAACCACTTCCAATCAGGTATGGATATGTTAACTTCGTGGCATATGCCCGCTATACCTGTAGAGCCAAGTTAGGAATGCACCAAGAATCGAACCTGTGCTAGTTGGGGTAGACTTCCGTCGCCTTACTATAGGCCACAGTCCGGTAACTAAAAATTTTGGCATGCCTGAAGGAGAATATCGGCCAGGCTTCTTAGTCAATATGTACATGTTGACCATCATTTCTGTGCTTTAAGTTCAACCCCTAAATTAAGGTGCTTCATGGCTACTTCGAAGTGCCAAGCCCATGGAAATGAAACTTGATCAATAATGTTCTCCTAAAGAGCGTGGGATGGGTGGGTTTGGGTCTATAAGAGAATGTTTCATTTAGTACAGAAGATGCTTCCATTGAGAAATCATGATTTCCAGCTACAAGGAAACGAGGATAACTTAAAGCTCATATTGAAAAGGCTCACGGTATGTTGAGGTTGAGGGCCTTAAATGTTTGGATTTTGCTTACAATTTTTTCCTAGATAATAATTTCTCTGTTGTAAATGCCCCGCCTTAGAAAATACCTAAAATATTTCCAAAACTGTCTTTAGATTACTCTACAAAGTTATTGACATTCAAATTGAATTTTCCAATCGACTAGATTGAAGTCTCCACAAGTGATCCATTTTGCTACTGGTAGGGATCGAGTCATCTGTGCTTAGAGTTGAATTTTCCACACTGTGCTTATTTGTGCTTATTGATCTTACAATTAACTTTATTATTGTTATGAATAGATTTTTCGGGAGTTAAACCCATGACCTTTGAACCTCTGCAATAAACTCTCTCTTTATAGCAAGAAACGCTTCTACTTGTATCTACCCTGTTGTAAAAATGAAATAGAAGGTTTTTTGTGATTGATTGACCTCCATGGTAGCTACATTGAGCTTGATTTAGAGGATGTGAAACCTGAGAGGTCAACAAATTTTCTTTAAAATAATCAAACCCACAGTTCAATGTTTTGCTTGTATGTTTCTCGATTGCTTCATTGACCTTGATTTAGAGGATGTGAAACCTGAGAGGTTAACATATTTGCTTTAAAATAATCAAACCCCCAGTTCAATTTTTTGTTTTTATGTTTCTCTATTGCTCTTGGGTGGCTCTCTAATCACTGACAATGAAGAACAAGGGCACATTCTCGTTCTTGGATTTATGTAGCTAGATGATTGCTCTTGGGTGGTTCTCTAATCACTGACAATAAAGAACAAGGGCACACCCTCGTTCGTGGATTTACGTAGCTAGATGTTGGACGCATATGATTGGTCTTGGATACACTTTTCTTGGTAAAAATAAAATTACTTATGCTAAGACATTGGGTGTAATTATTGTATGTCATGCTTAGAGCCTTTGGGTAGTTCTTTTTTTTTTTTTAATTAATGTCATTTTTCCTTTTGATATACACCAATGACTTTATTTATGTGCTATTGTGCACTCACACTAATATATAAACACATGATGCAGATGCTTTAAGATGATTTAAGGTCCATCCCCTTATAGCCTGAAGATGTTAATGTCTCATTTCTCCCTAACTAGCTCTATAATTTATTGACAGCTATCGTTATGGTAGCTTTTGTTTGACTATATGTCTAAATAGTTTTTTTTTTGTATTTTTTTCACATGGAGTTGTCATTTGAAATGTGAAATGTTTAAAATATGAGATGCATTATTTATTTTTTTGTTTGTTAACATGCCTAAGTTGTGGCTTTTTGAGTAACCATGACCAATGGACAACTGTCAAAATCACCTGGGTGATCACACCTAGCCTGCGCCGCACCAACCCTTAGGATGGCTGGATTTTTGTCCACGGGGTTTCGGACCAGTGACCCTTTCACCATGGAGTGCCTTAACATAACACCCTGTCACTATCTATTCTACACCCCGTGGGCTATCTAACATGCATTATTGACAAACAACCTCTGTGAAATTAATTCCCATAATTTGCATGTTTTACTTTATTTTCTTTCAATTTTTGCAATTCAGCATCTGGAATGCATTATTGATAAGCAAACTTTGTGCTGTGATTTGTATGCAAGGGTGAATATTTTGTTTTCTTATTGTTTCTTAGAATTTTTTTACTGAGCTCTAACCTTGCACATCTCTGATTTTATGTAATTTCAGATTTTGTGGGAGGATGATAATAGTGGGTCAAAGTGGGCATGGGGTTACGAATCAACACGTGTTATTATCCCAATGATATCCAAGTGGTGCATTGTCCTACACCAGCGTAAAACGATGAGGTTTGATTCTAGTTTCTTTTTCATTTACGCGTTGAAACATGTTGATGCACTATGTTGGTGTTTTCTCTTTTTATGTAAATACAATGATGTACCAAAAACATGACTTTTATGTGTTGTAGCTTTTGTCATAGAATTCAATTCTCCTTCAAAAAATCTCTGTTTTTAAAATCTTGGTTCCCTAACTAAACACAACACTTTATTTCTTAAAAAGTTCAACTTTCAGATTTTTTAAATTATTTTCCTTTTTTTATTGCATACCAACTTGACATTGTTTATTTCTAAGATGTATGTGTGTTTATGTTATCTAAATTCTTAGTAACAGAAATTTTTGCACCTTCCTTTCAAGGTGGCATATTTGGAGTTTTCAACTTGATTTGGATATTTAGTTAGGTCTTCTTAACCTTTCATGGTTGGTTAGTTGTGGAAGGATTGATGTTCAACAAGGCTTTGTTGGATGTGCATGTGACTTGTCTTCAAATTCTGATGCTACATCTTAGAAAACTACTCAGATGTTTCCCTTTCGTAGTTATTTCTAATTTATGTATGCATATTCATTCCTTAGTAGTTTTCTACATATAAAATTATATGAGATTCATTTTTAGTTGCTGATGCCACTTTTCACAAGCTAAAAGGTGCGTGCAAACTGTCACGTAATTTTCCAGGTACTGCAATGCAAAGACTAGCTCTCATTACCTTGTGTGATTAAGTCATCTTAACATTTATATGCCAGAATTGAATAAAAACCACTTTTGTACAATTCACAGACTGGTTGTGTAGTACAATTCACCAAATTCATGTTTTATCTTGGCACAAATCAAATCCTGCAATGAACTCTTTTGAAGGGATATTTTTATACATGCACAAACATTTTTTTTTGTTTTCTTTCATATCTGAGATAAGAAAGTTATTTATTTATTTATTTATATAAAAACTCTCCAAAAGAGAGAGCTAGTCATTCTGAATGGTAGGAAGCATTCCTCCCTGTTGATGGTATTCCAAATAATAGTACAAAATTTGGACAAATCAAACCATAAGATTTGCAAATTTGTTATAGTTCAGTTTGGCTGAATTCTTTGCTCAAATCCTATTTGGTTCATTCAGAAAAGCATTTCGAGTGGGATTTGCGGGATAATTTATAGGGTACTGTTTGAGGGTACTATGCCTACTACCATAATTTTTTCTCAAATGAATTTTTAAACTCCGTACAAAACTCAAAAATTCCAAATCTCTCTCTTTCATATGCAGGGCATGATTAGTTTCACTAGATTCTAATGTGGACTAGTTTATTGCATCATCACATAAATGCCTAGCTAATTTGGGGGCTATAATAGTCAGCTACTCTTCCCCATCCCATCTTATCGTGGAAACTGAGGCTCTTGGAAGGAAGATGATGCATTTTGTTCTTACTTGTGAGCTTCTTGTCCCATGAAGGGTTTGTTGTGGTTCCTAGCATCAATGAGTTCACTGACAACATTTTCGTGCTTAAGTATTAATAATTAGAAAGGAAGCCATTATTGGCTTGTACTTGTTTTATTATAGATGTATATAAGTCGTCCATAACTGACATGAGTTCAGCTACAGCTCATGCTTGCTTGTACTGTTGACATTTGTAGAGTATTTAAGGTGTGTACTCCTGATTTTTTTTCTGATTCTGCATAGTACCAAATTTGAATTTGAACCCAAACTTTGTATCTATGGTGCAAATTAGCAAAATGAAAGATTGTACAGGTATCTTGTTAAGTTTTTCTTTGTTTCTTTAACTTGCTCCCCTCATGATTGAGCATGCTATTTTAGGGGAATATTCCTCTTCCAATGAAATGGGATTTCACTTTCTAACACTTGTAAGACAGATTCTCTTACTTGTATGACAATTTGACTAACACATGTAGCTATTTTGAGAAAGATACCCTTAAAATTATGTATTTTTGGATTGGACTTACAACTGCTAGGTAAGGTGCATTCCCTTTAGAGAGATTCTTTGTACAAGTGGCACATTATTCCTTTCATAAGGGCTCATTGATTTGGTGCTTTTTTTGGCATAGGTTGGGCACTCCACTAGGTGAGGTTACCTAGCATATGGAGTGCTTCATTTGAGTCTATTATAAGCTATATATAACCTCTTCCTGTTCCTTCTCTATAAAAGAGTGGGGGCCTTTGTAGGGTGAGTATGTAATGTCCCAAACTAGTTTTTTTGCAGTAATCTTCACAATTACTATAGAGACATTTTTTACAAAAATGACATTGCCAATGATTTTTTGTTAATTATTCATGTGAAGAAATTTTGTCAAGAATATTGCACACAATTTAACATGAAACCCTCATTTGACAGTAAGTACAAGAAAAAACTCAGCCTTATTATATAACAGGAATCTGAGTCTGAATTCCAACTTTGCGAGTTAGCATTGAGTTCTCAAAACCAAAACTGCTTGTCGAGTTTTTGCCGAGTCAAACTTTCTGTGATTCCGGACTCGAAGTCAGACTCAGGGGTTGTTGCTCACTATTTCTCAAGTTATTTTTTCCAAGTTTTTGACTTGGCCCCCCACGCATGACAGTGAGTAGGGTGTGATCACTGAGTCCAAGTGATACTTGGTGAGTTTTACCACTATGATTGGGGTCCTGGTAATAGTTTGCAGTGTGCACTCTGGAAACTCTTCTACGATTAGCACAAAAACAGGGCAATGTAAAATGGGATCAAGCCTTCTAACAGTTTTCGTTTAAAACTTTATTTCTTATCCATGAGTATGATTGTCTTTCGTCGGCTGTGTAATTTTTCTCCAGAGTTGCCAGATATCATGATGTTACATAACTGTTTCAATCTTCTGTTGTAGTATTGATTGCACCAAGAGTAATGCTAAAAAAGGTCTAACACAGTCACACAAGCATAGATCCATCTTAGCACAAGATTTATTGAGTGCTGAGAGATTTGTAGATGGAGTTTTTCTCTCCTGGTGTGCAATAGATCCGGGGTTGAGATGGATCAATGCTAGTAAAATAAATCTCTCTGGTTGGATTGATTGAAATTATTCTTGAGAGATATTTGTATCACTCAAAATATTTATTCAGTCTTGGTAACGGTTTATTCATTGTGGAAACTTCTCAAAGAGTAGCAGGGAAAAAGGGCAATATAGAATTGGTTCATATTTTGGGTGAATTTGGATAAAATAAAATCTGTGTTACAACAAGTTTTCGGCATAAAGGGACAATATTCTCAAACAAAAGAAAAATCCCTTCAAACTTTGAACAAACGAGTGGATGGAGAAAGAAAATTACATTAAATTGAGCCCTTCTAGGCTGCTGATGGTAAGAAATCAATAATCTGTCATCAAAGATCAGTTCTCTGAAGCTGTTCAATTTCAATTTTTTGTATGATTTTCCTTGACAGTTAATTGGAAGGGCAAGACATTTTTATTTTGTATTTAGTGGGTTAGGTTAGTCAAATAATGGTTGGAAATTTAGTTATGTTCTTTTCTTGGTCCTAGGCAAAGAAGGGAGAAGGGAGAAAACAATGTGACAGTAGGGATGACTAGATGAGCTTGGCATGGCAAATAAATTCTTTGATCTTACTGGGAATTTAATTGGCACAGTGGGAAAATGGGGTCATCCTTGGTGCCAAATGGAGTTGTCCTTGGGCATCCGCAATTTCTTGTGATGCCTGTGAATGCAAGGGAAAATGTTGACAATGCTGAAAATAACATAAAGAAGGAAAGAAACAAGTGGTAGTGCTGCCACGACACGCATATAATAAAACCCCGTGTCATGATAAGCCACAAAGATATCTTTGAGCTGATTTCATTGTCCTTTATCTTTCAATATCAAATAGGTCGGCTTCAAGAATTGAATTCATCTTTCTTTATGTATGAAAAGGGTGCTATTTTTACAAACTTGTGTCACGGATTCCCTATACCCTCACAATCCTTATGAAGAGATATAATGCTGCTACATATTCTAGTGTCACAGAGATGGGCCTTATATCATCATAATAAATTCTGTCATGAAGTAGCATCCCTCAGGTTTTCGCACAGGGTGCCACTAAACTCTGATTCTTGATGATTCAAAAAATTTTGTATGTCTTTGTATAGTTCATATCACAAATATACATGTTCTACTTGTCTTAGAGATGCTCAGAATTTTCACAAATGTAAATTATGTCATTAAGTGTAGCTTCAGGCTTGGAATTGATTAGAATCTTGGATTTTATTCACAGTGATGATTTTGGTCCCTTCTATAGACTATGTACCTTAGTCTTTTGGTCCTGTAGCATAGAGTAGATCACAGACTTCTTATTCATTTTGCACAAAGGTATAGAGATGTTCAGTCCTTTATGTCATAGATAAGACTTGTTTTGCATGTCTTTAAGTTCATCATTTGTACATTTAAATGCCTTAGAGACGATCCACATGGTTTTGGTTTCTTTTAACTTCAGATCACAATACACTTCTATCCTTCGTCTCATAGTGCCACAGATTTGCATTGATGATGAAGATGATGGTCTTTTTAGATGTCAAAGATGGATAGTCTCCCAAATGAGTCGAGCTGCCTTATATAGTGTTAGATAGACCTTGTATCGTTTCATATTGGTGTCATCATTGATGCCTTGAATCTTCAAATATTTGTTGCTATAGTAAGCTTCAGATACCTTATAGAAGTGTCACAACCTTTTTGTATTGATCGAAGCACATTACTTCAGATATTTGTTTTTTCCCAAACAAACTTGCTTCAATCATTATGATAAGACTTTCTTCCTTCGATAACACACCTCCTTTCTTGACCTAATCACAGATCCTTTCATCATTGTATTACCTTCTTCACGCATTGTTCTACGCACTAGAAGAGAGAATTATCTTTTGCTGTGATAGCCTTTTGTCTGAAATGTGCGAGGTGGTATAGACCCAGACCAAAGGTAAGTATACCTATTCTTTTCTTCCCAGACTAGCCTGCTATTATTGCATCAATGTAGACCCAAACTTCGCTCTTCTATCACAGACATGATTCGAAATGGCCTATACCATAATGAGGTCGCATCATCCTTTATATAGTGACTGGCTTTAGCTTGTAGGCCGACATGAGGTTTGTGTGTAAGCCGACTTCATCAAGGAGAATATTCACCATCTTTAAGCTGACTTGCGGAGCATATTGACAATGTCTTGAAGGCATACATTTACATCAATAAATTGTCTTTATAAGTGTAACACCAATTCATATACATGATATACATGACTCTAAATTATATATATTTATGACAATATGACAAACCCCTAAAAGACATCAAGAAGAAGTCTTTGACCTATAATAAAAAACTCCTTTCTCATGAAACCCATGATGAGCAAGTATTACAAAATACATTTTATTATCTTTGTCTTCTTCATTACATAAATTCATAATTACAAGTCATTATGAAGATCGAACTTAGTTACACATTCCAACATTCCCTGTTAACTAGGGAGGTATTCATAATGGTACATGGTCACTCTCAATCTAAAGAATCTCATAAGAAGAATTTGATTGGTAATCCATCTGTTATAGCATCTTATTAACCAATTTTGTCACAGTGCAAGGCCTTAATTAACAGCTCCATCTCTTCACGAGACCACGAACTACAATGCTGGCGAGATCAATGATTATAGACATCTTCATTATTGTCTCCAAGGTACATACTCCACCCGCGTGTTCACCGAGTATGACCTCATAGGACTATTCTTTTGGGGGATAGCTAATCCTCAAAGAATACCTGTCTTTTCATGACTATTCTTACCTTGGATACCCTGATACATCCCCAAAATAGTATCAAATGCCAAATTATTATCCAATCCCACATTCTGTCTTCCAGGGGAAGACTAGAATGATACGTCTATCTCTCCCTCTTAATTAGGGAGGACATACCCATTCCTATCAAGGAATGTTCTCAAGCTCCCTCTTATCCAAGGACTTTTCAAGGCTCCCTCTTAGCCAAGGAATTTTCCAGGCTCCTAGGGACTTGCTTTCAAGTTTCTACCAGGTAAGAAACTTATTACCAACCCCCCTCTTAATCAGGGACCTGTAGCAACAATGATGAAAACACCGAGCTGCTCATGAAGAACTACTTTCTTTGATGTCATGAATTTCTTCATTGTTGAGGAGTCTTCATCTTTGGGATATCTTCATTAGGGCTCAAATCACCCATCACTTTTCATTTTTGTCCGAAAGTGATCCATCAATCTTTCATTTGGTCTACCTTCATATCATGTTGCTTTCCTTCGAACCATACTTATTCCAAGGATATTACATCCTGCAATATGGGTATCAACCTGTGGAAGACATATACTTCCCTTTGGCTGCCCTGAATAAGCTGATCAATATTATTCAATTATAAATATGAATACTTAAATCAAAATTTACCTTAGTGATGATCTTTCACCATGACATTCTTCTTGTATGCATCGACATCCTTTTTTATCTCCTAAAGATATTTATTGTCAAGGGTCTCTATCTTTTTCAGACTTCTATTAGAGTCCACATATCTTCCCTGGAGATCTCCTAGTCAAGTCTTCTTGGCTTCCTTGGATGTTGATTGCTTCTTTCCATGGTTGTACTTCCCATGATATCTTCCTTGTTCTTTCTCCATAGTTTTATTTCATTCCCAGGAACTTCCATTGTGCAATTCCTTGATAATGTACAACCACCTCATATTCCATATGAGGACATATTATGTCAATTTCATCTAGTGTAGATCATGCCCTTTTGGCAACCTGTGCATCAGAAGAGTTTCTGCTTTATATTTTGATCATACTTCTAAAGATAGAAGTATACTACTTGCAACCACATGGCATGACTTCATAGCATCTAGTGTCAACATATATATACATGTACCTCATTCTTTTCCTTTTGAGTCATCCTGCAATAGGTTTCCTTAGAATGAAAGAGTTTCATTTTCTTGATTTGCTTCATCAATATGTCATCATATTTTAATCCCAAAATTTTGTAAGTTAGAGTTCTTGATGAAACCTTTTGTTTTCTTCCTAACTAGTGACTCCAAAAAGGATTCCATTAGAAAATGTCAACACCTGTTTCCATATTGATTATTGAATGATGACCCTTGATCTAGATGACTGCCTTACATAAATATTGTTTTCAGTGAGGTTCCTAGGAGCCACTTCTTTCATGGCACTCTTGTTGATTGTTGTGGTCTTATTCCTTGGAAGGTTTTATCAACACGACTGCCATGCAAGCTATTATACATTGTCTTGAAACTTCCCTATTTTTGTAGAGAAGTTAGAGTCATGCTAGTTATTAATTTGAAAGTGTATTTTAGTGGAAAAATTCACTGTTTTTTGGTGGAATAGTTCATAATTTATTATGATCTTTTTTTGCAAGTGTACTAGTCACGATGATAAATGTGTGTTTTACTTAAGAGGGTTCTCAGATCTTTCCAGACATGCTTTTCATAATTTACCTTGAATACTTCTCTAGAGCTCTACCTTCATCTTTTATCCCTTGCACAATTGCTCCTGAGGTCCATGTTGTTATGTTTATTGGATGTTTCTGTGGAAACTTTCTCCTGAGGTTCTGCAAGGTAAATCCAAATGAAAAAAACACTATTTTACATATTGATATTTGTTCAAGACACTCTTGTGTGATACTTGAATTTCATAAATCTAGATTTCTATTTCGTGATCTATATCAATATATAAGAACAGGTCCATGGATTGTTCATATTTCTCAAACTATGGAGTTGTTCTTTTTTTGTTGCATGTTCTTTTATATTGTTATGTTGTGATTCAAATTTCTAGTTGTGCTTTCCAATTATTCTTCTACATAGTACATGCTTTGTTAGATTATATCAAAAGTTATTTTTATTGTCTTTTTATTATGTATATTGAACATATTATTTCTAGCAACTTTTGATCTTCCTAGATTTTCTATTCCTTTGGTGTATCTTTGCACCTTTAGGGGCAATTTCTAGTTTAAATTATAATTCTTTAAAGGGTGCTAGCTCAATGGAAGAGCACCTGCTTTACAAGCAGGAGGTTGGTGGTTTGATTCCATCGTGCCCTGATATTCATAGAGAATGAGGACGATAATTTTTTGGTGACAGATGATCTTTTGACCATCACCAATGAGCTTATGGTGACATTTTTCGACCCTCACCAAAATATGAAATGGTGATGGTCAACGAACGCCACCATATATACTCATCAATAGTGACGACCATTAAAGGTTCGTCACCATAAATCTGTAGAAATTTGTTGAATAAATCACTTATTCAATGGAGATTAACTTGATCACAGATCAATTTCGAATTGCTTGCATAACACATAATCTCTTCTAAAATTAATTGTCACATGCGGAAAGAATAGAAGCGATAGCACATCAAATCATCACACACATTAACACAGTATGTATGGGGAAAGCTTATCGCTAAAAACCCCTCAGCTATTCTGTATATTATATGGAGAGAACATGCAGAAAATACATAGCACAATACTCCTCACAAGTACTCAGTACTATCTCTCAAAGCTACACAAAAACTAGCTTGGTTTTGAACAAGTCACAGGTTCAAAACAGACCCACTAATTTCCCTCTCTCTATTGCGCACTCAAGGCTGGTCTAAATAGAGATCCAAGTTCGAATCTCACTGGCTCCAACTGCGCAATTTTCATTGGTAATTTCCTCCAAGTGTGGTGCAAATCTTATGCACAACTAATGTCGCAACTAATAGCTAACTCAACCCTTTCATCTACCTCTTTCACTTGTTGCCACTGAACTGTCCATGCACTGAGTTAAACTAATGTGTTATTTAGATGAATAATGAGTTAATAATTTGTGAATTAAATAATATTTAATTCACACAACTCATCTCTAGTGTATTATCTAGTTAAACTAAATACAACTAGTTCAACTAGTTAACCAGAACACCATCTCCATTAACTGTCACATCAACTCCACCGAACTCCGCCACTTGAGCTCTAATTGAAGTCAACCATGCATTAGCTCAACTAACCCATACGAAAAGCATAAATCCTTCTGGTAGCTGCATGCCCCACATCCGGGGGTCAAACTTAAGTGCTCCAAGAGAGTAAACTGAAGTTTAGAGTCCAAATATTATTAAGGGTAAATAATATTTGATTGTTCTATTTTTAGACAGGCAGTCTAAAAATAGACTTCGACCTAAATGCTAAAAATAGAGGTCCATCTATTTTCACCAACATGACCAATCCTCCAAGAATAGCATACTGCAGCTCCCGGTCCATGATCCATATGTCTAAAAATAGACATAGTCTAAAAATAGACTTTTCGACAAAAAATCACATGTGTGGTCCCCACCTAGTTTAGGTGATCACTTTCCAACTAGGATCAGGAAAGATGTTTCAGGAGGCCTCCTTCACTATTTCTTGTTGCCATTTTCAACAAAATCTTTGTTGTTCGCGACGGGCCTTGATGTCACCAATGAGTTTATGGTGACGGTCAATGAACGTCGCCATATATATGCACCAATAGTGACGGTCATGAAAAGTCCATCACAAAAAATCATTGTTGTTCATATGAAACAATGATGGTCACTATCCGTAATTAATAATCAATATTCATGACGGACCTTGAATGTCACCACAACACATACTTTTGGCGACGCCACCTTTGGTGACGTTCAATTTTTTGGTGACGGACGCTATTGTCTGTCACCATTGCTCATATGAAATGGTGACGGTCACTATCCATCACTACAAATCATTATTGGTGATGGACCTTGAATGTCACAACACCACCTATACTTTCAGCGATGCTACCTTTGGTGACGTTCAATTTTTGGTGACGAAGGCTCTTTTGACCCTCACAAATGAGCTTATGGTGACCATTTTCGCCCCTCACCAATGTCTTTTTTTCTTGTAGTGTTAGAAGAAGGGTCGATATTGAGAAAGTTGTGTCAACTGTCAGTATTGCCACGTTTAGGAGGCAAGTGGCCGTGTGAGGTCGCCTGACTGGGCGAGTTCGGTTAGGGCAGTTTTGTTCGAGGGCGCCCGTATTAGTTTTGCTAATTTGTGACCGCCTAGGTGCCTTGTGCACGTTTGGGTGGCCTATTTTCCATTTTCTCCCTTGTGGCATCGTTCGGTCGAGTGTGCCGTGTCGCACCGTGTGAGGTCGCCCGACCGGGCGCGTTCAGTTCAGGCCATTTCGTTCGAGGGCACCCATATCAGTTTTGCTAAGTTGTGACCACACGGGTGCCTTGTGCACATTTGGGCGACATGTTTTCCATTTTCTCCCTTGTGGCATCATTCGGTTGGGCGCGCCGTGTGAGGTCGCCTGACCGGGCGCATTCCGATTAGGCCGTTTAGTTTGAGGGTGCCCGTATCAATTTTGCTAAGTTGTGACCACCCGGGTGCCTTGTGCATGTTCAAGCGGCCCGTTTGTCATTTTCTCCCATGTGGCATCGTTCAATTGGGCACGTCGTGTCGCGCCGTGTGAGGTTGCTTGATGGGGCGTGTCCGAGTCAGGCCATTTCTTTCGAGGGCGTCTGTATCAGTTTTTCTAATTTGTGACCACCCGGGTGCCTTGTGCATCTTCGGGTGGCCCGTTTTCCGTTTGCACCCTTGTGGCATCATTCGTTCAGGCACGCCATGTCACGCCGTTTGAGGTCACCCGACTGGGTGCGTTCGGGTCGGGTCGTTTCGTTCGAGGGTGCCTGTATTAGTTTTGCTAAGTTGTGACTGCCTGGGTGCCTTGTGCACGTTTGGGTGGCCCGTTTTTCGTTTTCTCCCTTGTGGCATCGTTCGGTCGGGCGCGCTGTGTCACGCCATGTGAGCTCGCCCGACAGGGCACGTTCGGGTTGGGTCATTTCGTTCGAGGGCACGCGTATTAGTTTTGCTAAGTTGTGACTGCCCGGGTGCCTTGTGCACGTTCGGGCAGCCCATTTTTCGTTTTCTCCCTTCTGGCATCGTTTGTTCGGGCGCGCCATGTCGCACCATGTGAGGTCGCCCGACCGGGTCCTTTTGGGTTGGGAATTTTCGTTCGAGTGTGCCCGTATTAGTTTTGCTAAGTTGTGACCACCTGGGTGCCTTGTGCACCTTTAGGTGGCCCGTTTGCCATTTTCTCCCTTGTGTTATCATTCGTTCAGGCACACCGTGTTGCGCCATGTGAGGTCTCCCGACCAAGCACGTTTGGGTCGAGCTGTTTCATTCGAGGGCGCCCATATCAGTTTTGCTAAGTTGTGACCACCTGGGTGCCTTGTGCATGTTTGGGTGGCCGATTTTCCGCTTGCTCCCTTGTGGCATCGTTAATCATTCAGGCGCATCATGTCGCACCGTGTGAGGTCGCCCGACCAAGCACGTTCGGGTCGGGGCATTTCGTTCGAGGGCTCTCGCATCAATTTTCCTAAGTTGTGACCACCTGGGTGCCTTGTGCACGTTCGGGCAGCCCGTTTTCCATTTTCTCCCATGTGGCATTGTTCGGTCGGGCGCACCGTGTCGTGCCATGTTAGGTCGCCTGACCGGGCGCGTTCAGGTCGGGTCCTTTCGTTACAGGGTGGCAGTATCAGTTTTGCTAAGTTGTGACTACCCGGGTGCCATGTGCACATTCAGATGGCCCATTTGTCATTTGCTCCCTTCTGGCATCGTTAATCATTCGGGCGCGCCGTGTCAAGTCGCTCGACGGAGCGCATTCAGGTTGGTCTGTTTCGTTCGAGGGCGCCTGTATCAGTTTTTCTAAGTTGTGACCACCCAGGTGCCTTGTGCACGTTCGGGCGGCTCATTTTCCGTTTTCTCCCTTGTGGCATCGTTCGGTCGAGGGCATCGTGTCGTGACATGTGAGGTCGCCCGACCGAGTGCGTTCGGGTCGGGCCATTTCGTTTGAGGGCGCCCGTATCAGTTTTACTAAGTTGTGACCTCCCGGGTGCCTTGTGCACGTTCGGGCGGTCCGCTTGTTGTTTGCTCCCTTGTGGCATCATTCGTCGTGTCGCGCCGTGTGAGGTTGCCTGACCGGGCGCATTCGGGCCGGGCCGTTTTGTTTGAGGGCGCTCGTATCAGTTTTGCTAAGTTGTGACCGCCCGGGTGCTTGTCCACGTTCAGGCAGCCCGTTTGTCGTTTTCTCCCTTGTGGCATTGTTCGGTCATGCGCACCATGTCACGTCGTGTGAGGTCGTCCGACCGGGCATGTTCGAGTCGGGCCATTTCCTTCGAGGGCATGCGTATTAGTTTTGCTAAGTTGTGACTGCCTGGGTGCCTTGTGCACGTTCGAGCGGCCCATTTGTTTTTTTCTCCCTTGTGGCATCGTTCGGTTGGGCGTGCAGTGTTGCGTTGTGTGAGGTCACTTGACCGAGCGCATTCGGGTCGGGTCATTTCGTTTGAGGGTGCTCGTATCATTTTTGCTAAGATGTGACTGCCCAGGTGCCTTGTGCATGTTCGGGCGGCCCGTTTGCCATTTGTTCCCTTGTGGCATCATTAGGTCGAGTGCACCGTATCACGCCATGTGAGGTCACTCGATTGGGCGTGTTTGGGTCAAGTCAGGTCATTTCGTTCGAGGGCGCCCTTATCAGTTTTGCTAAGTTGTGACTGCCTAGGTGCCTTGTGCACGTTCGGGCGACCCATTTTCTATTTTCTCCCTTATGGCATCGTTCAGTCAGGTGCACCGTGTCGCGTCGTGTGAGGTCGCCCGACCGGGCGCGTTCGAGTCGAGTTGGGCCATTTCGTTTGAGGGTGCTCGTATCAGTTTTGCTAAGTTGTGACCGCCAGGGTGTCTTGCACACGTTCGAGTCGCCCGTTTTCCATTTTCTCCCTTGTGGCATGGTTCGGTCGGGCGTGTCGTGTCGCGCTGTGTGAGGTCGCCCGACCGGGCGCATTCGGTCGGGCCATTTCGTTTGAGGGTGCCCATATCAGTTTTGCTAAGTTGTAACCGCCCGGGTGCATCCTTGTGCACGTTTAGGTGGCTCATTTGACATTTTCTCCCTTGTGGCATCGTTCGATCGTTCAACTATCCCTTTCGGGTCGGGTCAAGTCGTGCTGTGTGAGGCCGCCCAGGGAAACGTATTCGGGCGTGTTGAGTTGGATCTGGTCGGGTCGAGTTGGGTCTAGTTGAGTTGTGTCGTGTGAGGTCACCCAAGGAAACACGTTCGTACGGGTTGGGTCGAGACATGTACTGATGGCACTCAAGGAAACGCGTTCGGGCGGGTCGGGTTGGGTCTGGTGATCGGGTCTTGTCATGTGAGGCTGCCCAAGGAAACACATTTGTATGGGTCGGGTCAAGTCATGTGATGGCGCCCAATTATCTGGAAACGAGTTTGGGTTAGGTCAGGTTGGTTCGTGTTGTATTGTAATTAAGGGTGCCTAAGGAAACACATTCGTACGGGTCGGGTCGAGTTGGGTCTCGTCGGGTCGTGTCGTGTGAGGCCACCCAAGGAAATGCGTTCGAGCGGGTCGAGTCAGGTCGAGTTAGGTCATGTCGGTTCATGCCATAATGTAATTAAGGGCGCCCAAGGAAACACGTTCGTATGGGTCGGGTCGAGTTGGGTCTGGTCGGGTCGTGTCGTGTGAGGCCGCCCAAGGAAACGCGTTCAGGCGGGTCGAGTCAGGTCGGGTTGGGTCGTATGAGGGTGGTCGTATCAAAAATTCTAATTTTTGACCACTCATGTTGCTTGTGCATGTTTGTGCGATCCCTTTTTCGTTTCCTCCCTCGTGTGCCATTTGTTCGGGCAGGTCAGGTCGTGCCGTGTGAGGGGCGCGCCATATGAAACTCGTTCAGGTGAAATCATGTGAGGGAGGTCATATAAAAAATGTTAAGTTGTGATCGCCCATGTACCTTGTGCATGTTCATGCGACCCATTTGTCATTTTCTCCCTCGTGCCTTCGACGTTCAGGCAGGTCCGGTCAGGTTGGGTCGTGTGATGTCGCCCAAGGAAATGCATTTGGGTCGGGTCAGGTCGGGTCATGTTGTACCGTGAGGGCGCCCAAGGAAAGATGTTCGAGAAGGTCGGGTTAGGTTGGGTCATGTGAGGGCGCCCAAGGAACATGTCCGACCGGGTCGAGTCGTGTCGGGCCGTGTCATGAGGGCGCCCAGGGTTGAAATTATGCATTCAGGTGGGTCTGGTCGAGTCGTGTACTGATGCAGCCTAGGGAAACGTGTTCGGGTCGGGTCAGGTCGGGTCGTGCCATATTGTGAGGGCACCCAAGGAAACACGTTTGGGTAGGTCAGGTCAGGTTGGGTTGGGTCGTGTGAGGGTGGTCGTATAAAAAATGCTAAATTGTGACCTCCTTAAAATCTAGTGCCAGCTCATAAAATCCTCTCCTCGTATAATCGACCACCATTACAGACGTTTACACCACATTTGGTTTAGACATTTAGTAGGTAGGTAGGGTGCCCCTATCTCCCATCTCCATATAGAGTAATTTGGTCACATATTCTTTCTTCTATGATATTGGTTCCTCTCTCTTAAGTCCTATCTCTTAATAAATAAAGAAGACATGGCAATAAGCAACAATACTTACAAAATTGTTACATTTAGATGCAAGAATAAGCAACTAATATGCACAAAAAAAGACCAATGAAATTATCATCTTAACCCCTAAACCCTTAAACACTAATTCCCAACCCCTAACCCATTTAACCCCCTAAACCTCTAAACCCCTAAACCATAAACCTCTAAATCCTTAACCCCTAACCCCTAAACCCTTAACCCCTAACCCATTTAACCCCCTAAACCCCTAGTAAACCCCTAACCCATTTAACCCCCTAAACCCTAAACCTATAAACCCTTAACCCATAACCCCTTAAACCTAAACCATTAAAACTTAACCCTAACCCCTTAAATCCTAATTCTCGACTCCTAACCCAACTAACCCCTAACCCCTTAGCCCCTTAACCCCTAACCCCTAGCTAAAATCCTTAACTGCTAAATCCCCTAAGCCCCTAAACCTCTAAATTCCTAACCCATTTAACCCCCTAAACCCTAAACCTCTAACCCTTAACCCCTAACCCCTTAAACACTAATTCCCAACCCCCAACCCATTTAACCCCCTAAACCCATAAAACCCTAACCCATTTAACCCCCTAAACCCTAACCCCTAACCCCTAATCCCCTAACCACTAACCCCCAATCCCCTAAGCCCTCCAAATTCGAATTAGCTTTGAAGAAGTAATTGTTTTCTTACTTCTATCTAATTCACTATATACTTAGGTCATGAATGTGAGAAGGCTATTTGCAGATTATATTATTATTGTATTAACAGTGTAATTATTTCTGTGTAGTTATATCTTTCTAATCAAAAACCTCATCTTCAAAAATAATTTCTTGTCATTTTCAAAATTGACTGCTTCATTGAGCACAACATGCAGCTTATCTAATACTTTATTGAAGCTAAGAGCTCCATCTTTGGGGCAAGCTGCTTTTCAAGCGCTAACTCCACTATGTGTGGGGTTAATTAACCCTATGCCTACAATGTTTACTGTTTGCATATCGGATTGCGTGGGGGTAGATAACTCGTAGCCATATCACATAGGCCCCATTGACTTAAGAAGGTTCCCCAAACTCTGCCCCCAATTTGGTCGATCTTGCTGATCAACTTGAAAATTTTGAATTTTCATTGATGATTGATTTTCCTCGCTCGAATGCAAAAGGAAGATGAATTTCATCTTTTTCCTCCATAATTTCCACATTCGACATCTATTGTAGCTATTCATCTATGCTCATCTGGAATCACCACAAGTTGTGCTTTTTTTTTTTGCAATGGATTCTTGATGTTGATCTCGACGAGATTTCTCCTCCTCAAAAAACATATCCTGGTTGTAAGCATGGTTGTGGTATGTTGATGTTCAGACGAAAACTACAACTTGTAGCCCGTTGATCTTCTAGGGGCCGGTTACTTTGATATTAACGGTGGTGTATTCATACTCCTTCTAAATAACCAATAAAGGGTCAAGGAAATTGACCAATATGTTGTCAAGTTTTATCTTATCCATCTCTAGGGCAAGTTGCTTTTTGGCTAACTCCACTGCTTTTGAACTCAATTTTTCCAATTGCTTCCTTCTCTCATATGATACCCAAGCCTTTGCCTTTCTCTTCCCTTCTAATTCCATAATAGTGTCATAGTGATGCCAACCAACGTTTTTGGAAAGCCTTCCTAGCTAGCAGACAATACTTGTGACCTGGCTGAAGCCTCAACACTTTCAGAGCATCTGGAATGACCATTCTCTTCTTCTGGTCATATGGTGGGGGAACCCCTTCAAAAGCCCTTTGGGCAGCCCATTTTTCATTTTCTCCCTTGTGGCATCGTTCGGTTGGGTGCACCGTGCGAGGTCGCCCAATTGGGCGCGTTCGGGTCGGGTCGTTTCGTTCAAGGGCACCAGTATCAGTTTTGCTAAGTTGTGACCGCCCGAGTGCCTTGTGCACGTTCGAGTGGCCCGTTTTTTGTTTTCTCCCTTGTGGCATCGTTCAGTCGGGTGCGTTGTGTTGCATCGTGCGAGGTCATCCAACCGAGCGCGTTCGGGTCAGGCCCTTTCGTTCGAGGGCACCCGTATAAATTTTGCTAAGTTGTGACCACTCGGGTGCCTTATGCACGTTCAGGCGACCCGTTTTCCATTTTCTCCCTTGTGGCATCATTCGGTCGGGCGCATTGTGTTGCACCGTGGGAGGTCGCCCGACCGGGCGCATTCGGTTCGGGCCATTTCGTTCGAGGGCGCTCGTATTAGTTTTGCTAAGTTGTGACCGCTCAGGTGCCTTGTGCACGTTCGGTCGGCTCGTTTTCCGTTTGCTCCCTTGTGGCATCGTTCGGTTGGCGCGCCATGCGAGGTCGCCCGACTGGGCGCATTCGGTTCAGGTCATTTTGTTTGAGGGCACTCGTATTAGTTTTGTTAAGTTGTGATTGCCTGGGTGTCTTGCGCACGTTTGGGTGGTCCGTTTTCCATTTTCTCCCTTGTGGCATCATTTGGTCGGGCGCGTCGTGTCGCGCTGTGTGAGGTCGCGCAACCAGGCGCATTCGGGTCAGGTCATTTCATTCGAGGGTGCCCATATCAGTTTTGCTAAGTTTTGACTGCCCGGGTGCCTTGTGCACATTCAGGCGGCCCGTTTTGGCATCCTTCTGTCGGGCACGCTGTGTCGTGCCATGTGAGGTCACCCGACTGAGCTCGTTCGGGTTGAGCCATTTCATTCGAGGGCACCCGTATTAGTTTTGCTAAGTTGTGACTGCCTAGGTACCTTGTGCACATTCGGGCAGCGCGTTTACCGTTTTCTCCCTTGTGGCATCGTTCGGTTGGGCGCGTCATGTTGCATAGTGTGAGGTCGCCCGACCGAGCACGTTCAGGTTGAGTTGTTTCGTTCGAGGGCGCCCGTATCAGTTTTGCTAAGTTGTGACCACCTAGGTGCCTTGTGCACGTTCAGGCGGACCGTTTGCCATTTTCTCCCCTGTGGCATCATTCGCCATGTCGCGCCTTGTGAGGTTGCCCGATCGGGCACGTTTGGGCTGGGCCGTTTCGTTCAAGGGCGCCCTTATTAGTTTTGCTAAGTTGTGACCTTCCGGGTGCCTTGTGCACGTTTGGGAGGCCTGTTTGCCATTTGCTCCCTTGTGGCATTGTTCGGTTGGGCGCGTCGTGTGAGATCGCATGACCAGTGCGTTTGGGTCGAGCCGTTTCGTTCGAGGGTGCCCGTATCAGTTTTTCTAAGTTGTGACCGCCCTGGTGCCTTGTGCATGTTCGGGCGGCCCGTCTGTCGTTTGCTCCCTTTTGGCATCATTCGGTCGGGCGCGTCGTGTCGTGCCATGTGAGGTCACCCGACTGGGTGCATTCGGGTCGGTCCATTTTGTTCGAGGGCACCTGTATCAATTTTGCTAAGTTGTGACCGCCCGGGTGCCTTGTGCACGTTCGAGTGGCTCGTTTGCTCCCTTGTGGCATCATTTTCCTGATTATCCTTACTAAACCAAAATTTTCATTGAAAAAAATCATTCATACCATAACATTACTACTTCTCTTTTAACCACATAAAACTTATTTTCAAGTTACCATAATTCATCTTTAGTATCACATAATTAGATTAAAAAATCAACTGAAATCCCTAGTTTATGAAATAAAAATTCAACAATTTTATATAATTAATAATTTAAATAAATATATTAGATATAATCTCATTAATAATTATTTATAATAAAAAATACCACTTATTTTCCCAAACCCCTTATTAACCCCAAGAAAATTCTCACACACTTTATTTAATGGAATTTGAGTGGCCTTAAAAAACACACGTATTTCATTTCAAAATGTCAAAAAATTTCAAATATCAAAATTTTTGTTCCCTTGTACATTTCCCTGCGAAGTTTATGGTCTATCGGGGAAGGAGAGGATACGTCCATTTGGAGGGGAATTTCAGGGTTAAAACAAAGTCGCTCTATCTATTATCTCTGCGGCCAAAGGTTTTCAAATAAGCGGAATTTGCAAAAGGGTTTATGAGCCATCTTTGATATTGGGGTTTCGTTGTTCTTTTGGTTTGGTTTCTGTGGGTTTCATTGAGTTTTCTTGTAGGTTCTGAAGTCTGAGGCATCGCACGCAACATCATCACATCTACAGGCATTGCACCTATATCTTTGGCACTTCAATTATAATAGTCACATCACATCCATAATCTTGGAGACTAGCATTATCTTTGTGAGGAAATATGTGTGTAATAAAAAGACTGAAACATTGACCTGAAGCCATATGTCCTGCATCAAAAACACAACAAGTGATCTTCAGATTCATTGATTGCATCCTAGAGGAGTTACACGCAGATCTATTGAAATATGAAGCAACCTAATGATGATTTTCTTACCTTAATCACTGAGCGATCTTCTGCAACAATTCTTGATGTATTGAGCGTCTGATCCAAATCTGAGTTGGGTCGATAGAAAAAATGCGAGAGATCCTTCACATTTAGGGGGGGCAATGTGGCAACCAAATCGGCTCCAAGTTCTGGGAAGTGGTATGTGAAGAACACGAGATCGATCCTACTGGGAGATATCAGGGCACTTCAGATCTACAGCTTGGAAGGGTTAATGTTTACTACAATGAGGCAAGCTACGGGAGATTTGTTCTCTGAGCCATGCTCATGGATCTAGAGCCTGGCACCATGGACAGTGTGAGGACCGAGCCTTTTGGACAGGTCTTCAGACCTGATAACTTTGTTTTTGGCCAATCCGGGGCTGGAAACAACTGGGCCAAGGGGAATTACACGAAAGGAGCTGAGCTCATTGATTCTGTGCTTGAAGTCGTTAGGAAGGAGGCTGAGAACTATGATTGCCTGCAAGGTATGTGTCTTTTTCAGATTCTAATCCTTGACCTTGTGTTTTTGAAATGTAGGATTTAATTTGCTAAAATGATGTGGGTTTTTGTTGTGTACAGGGTTTCAATGAAGTCTCCAATATTACTATTGAGCAACAGATAGTTCTTAACTAGCATTATTACTGTGTCGACACTGTGAAGATATATAGAGATATGGATCTCAGATATTTTTCCAATGCAAACGACAACCTTTTCCATTAAACAACAACAGATATATGATTTTTGTGTACCTATGTAAATGTTTATATATTCATGGTGCTGAAGAGATGCCGTTTTCGGTGGACATATTTTCTGAGACCCTATATCAAACCAGGCCTATTTCCAAAGGATGAAGATCATACTATTCTCTAGGTGCACGTGATTCTACGAAACACGTTACAAACAATTTTATTTGGTAAGTGAATGAATGCCATTTTGTAATGCCAATTCTGCTGATGCTTGCACACAATGCTTTCTCTTTGCTGTAAGCCTGAGTCGATGTGTATTTCATCATTTTTCAGTGAGCATGGTTGAACATTTTTATTCCCACGGCTATCTTCCAATTTACGGTTCAATCAAAGTTGTCATTACTTATTCCTAAACTTGGTCCCATATAGTCTCGCTGATGTGGTCTAGCTGGTCCTAGATAGTGTCGCTGATAGTCTAATTCTACTCAGTAGGACATTTTATTTTTATACTTTAAGGTCCAAGTTTGAAATATCTTGGTCTCATTTTATTTCTATAGGGTTAAAAGTGAGTTAAAAGGAGCATTTTTGAAGATGTCTGATTACCTAGATTTCGTATTTTTATTACCAATTAGATTTTCTATTAATATGTCAAATGTATCTTATAAAATTTTCTGCCTTGTGATATTGAACATCTCAATAAGTTGGTTTTGAATGTTTTTTTTTTATGTTTGTTATAATCCAAATCGCAGGAAACACTACATATCAATGTCAGATTCATGGGATTTTGTTTGTATTTAGTTTTGAAGTTTATCTTGATTCATGTGGGACATGATATCTGGGTTGTTGAAACTTTTTTTTTGGAAAAATGGTCTACTTTAAGGTTTTGTTTTGCTTATTTTCAATGCGTTCATGATGGATACAGGGGAGTGATTATTTTGGGGAAAAAACCCATAACTGACATTCTATTGATACGTGTGTCCATGATCCGGTCGAAAGCAACAAGCTCCAGACAATAGACGCATTTTCCCTGTTTACAATGCCCATTAACAAGATAGTTGTGGTTCATAACCATTTTCAACCATTCTATCCAAAAGCTCCAGACAATAGATGCAGTTTCCCTGTTTACAGTGCCCATTAATAACATCTGTATAAATTGCTTCATTGGGACAGAGGCCTCTCTCTAACATATTTTTTATTAGCTGGTCTACCTCAAGGAGTCTGCCTGATTTGCATAATCCTGCAATTAAGGCACTATAAGTATCTATAGTAGGCTGACAATGCTTCTCCATAATTTTTTCAAGAAGCTTAAATGCAAGAACATTGTTTATTTCGAGTGGCATTCCATCCAGGTCATGAATTTCATCCAAGTTATCAGGATCTGAACTACCTACTGCATCCTCATTAGGAATCAAGTGTTCTTTTTGTATCTTGTTTTCTTGAACTATACCATTCATAAGCTTACAATAAGTTCGATAATTAGGTTGGCATCCTTCATTTATCATCTTACTTAATAGTTCAAAAGCATGATTCACCCTGCCTGATTTGACGTTGCCATCAATCAATGATGTGTATGTTACTTGGTTAGGTTGTAAGCCTTTCTCCTTCATTTTATCAATGAAAATTTCAGCCTCTTCTAGTTTTCCTTCCCTAAAAAGTCCATAGATCAGTGCACTGTAAGTGTAAACATTTGGAGAACATCCCTGCTTTACCATTTTTTCTAATACTTTATATGCAAGATCAATTGCACCAGCTCTACATAGTCCATCAAAAAGCGTGGTATAAGTCACCAGGGAGGGAGATAACCCTTCCCCCAACATCTTACCAAAGACATTATCTGCCTCAAGCACCCTATTTTCTTTGCGGGCTTGAGTTCTGCGTTTTTATTTCGTCTTTTGTCTAAAACTTTGAAGGTCAATGCTACAATGTGGATGTTTTGGTTTGTAGGATGATTCCTTCCCATGCTAGAGCTGGGCTATCCTTGTATTTTCCATCAAAGTTAGACTTGGGGCAATATCCATGTTTGTATAATTGGGTAAGATAGCTTATGAATTGAAGTTTAGGTGAGCAAGATATTCTTGTCTAAATTTTCCCTTTTTAAACAATATCTATACCTATATTACAAGATAAGGAGAGAAAGCAGGCTTGCAGAAGGGGAAATTTGATGCCGTGATGGCTCTCTCCTTTTGTTTTTTTTATTTACAATTTATTCTTGAAATTGCTCTAATTTTGAATATCTTCAACCCATTTATTTTGATTTATACTTTTATAATAGTCTTAGGGTAACAATGACTTTCGAAGATAGGTTAAGTGTTGTCTTGAAAAAAAGGGCCTCTTTGCAGACTGACTTTTCAATTCGGCTGATATATTTAGGAGGGTGTTTCTCCATGGTTGATTTATGAAGTATTCCTTTACCTAATAACACATACATTCGGTAACACATACAGTCTAAAATGGTCTTCAAATTTTCACCATTGCACTTATAAAAACTTGTATTCTATAAGTTCTGCAGTAAAAAATTGTATTCGCTTGAAAAAACGCTACAATTGCAGCTAGGGGTGAATAAATATACAAATCTAATGTGTTTGGAAGAAATTTGAATCATACTTCTAAAAGGCACATAAAACATCATGCCAGATAATTGACCATTATTCATCAAGCTATATCATTTTATAGTGACATAGATGAGGCAAAGGATATACATTCAAACTAGTACATTTGGCGGATTTTTTTTTAAAATATTTTTATCAATATATCTAGAACAGAGATGTTTGCAATATATCTAGAATAGAGATGTTTGAAATATATCTAGATCAGAGATGTTTGCTTAGGCAGATTCATTCTAGACCAGAGATGTTTTAATAATAAGAACTTGAGCAACTAAACTATCTCAATATAATCAATATGTATATGCTTTCAGTAAAAAGTATATATATTATTAATTAAATTTAAATGTATGTGTTTATGTAAGATTTATTTTTGATTAGATAATAAATTAAAATATATATGAGAAGAAAAGGGTTATGGGTGGGAGTTTACAATGGGTATTTTACTATGCCAAGAGGCATACAAGCTCAATGAAGTCTCCAATATTAATATTGCGCAGATAGTTCTTAACCATCATCATTATTGTGCCGACACTATGAATATATATAGAGATATGGATCTCAGATATTTTTCCAACGTAAATGACAACCTTTTCCATTAAAAAACAACATATATATGATTTCTATGTACCTATGTAAATGTTTATATATTCATGGTGTTGAAGAGCTGCTGTTTTCAGTGGACATATTATCTGAGACCCTATATCAAACCAGGCCTGTTTCCAAAGGATGAATATCATACTATTCTCTGGGTGCACGCAATTCTACGAAACATGTTACAAACAATTTTATTCAGTAAGTGAATGAATGCCATTTTGTAATGCCAATTTGTTCTGTTGATGCTTGCACACAGTGCTTTCTCTTTGTTGCAAGCCCAAGTCAGTGTGTATTTCATCATTTTCAAGTGAGCGTGGTTGAACATTTTGATTCCCACAACTATCTTCCTATTTACGGTTCAATCAAAGTTGTCATTACTTATTCCTAAACTTGGTCCCAGATATATTCAGGAGGGTGTTTCTCCATGGTTGATTTATGAAGTATTCCTTTACCTAATAACAAATACATTCGGTAACAGATACAGTCTAAAATGGTCTTCAAATTTGCACCATTGCACTTGTAAAAAATTGTATTCTATAAGTTCTGCAGTCAAAACTTGTATTTGCTTGAACAAATGCTACAATTGCAGCAAACGCTACAATTGTAGCAAGGGGCAGATAAATATACAACTCTAATGTGTTTGGAAGAAATTTGAATCATGCTTCTAAAAGGCGCATAGAACATCATGCCAGATAATTTACCATTATTCATCAAGCTATATATAAGCATCAGATTATTCATGTCGGATTATTCATTGGAAGACCATTATTCAATTCTGATAATTCATGTTTATATATAAATTTGGTCAATTATCAGAAGACCATTATTCATCAAGCTATATATAAGCGTCAGATAATTCATGCCAGATAATTGACCAAATGTTTATATATTATAAACATTACTAGTACATTTGGCGGAATTTTTTTTTAAATATTTTTATCCAAGCGTCGGAAGACCGATGCCTTACAAGTTGGAAGCGTGACGTTTATTTTTTTAAATATTTTTGCTTTTTCATCAGAATAATGACGACACATACACGTTGGAAGAGCGACATTTTTTTTTTTTTAATTTTTTACTTTTTCGTTAGAAAAGCGATGTTACATAAGCGTCGGAAGAGCGATGTCTCTTTTTTTTTAATTTTCACTTTTTTGTCGGAAAAGCGACGTTACATAAGCGTCAAAAAAGCGACGTTGTAAACGTCGGAAGACATATCATCAGAATTGTGATAGTTGTGTGAAAAATTGATAAACATCGGAAGAGCGACGCTTTTGAAAAACGTTAGAAGAGTGACGGCTTGGAAAACGTCAGAAGAGCGTCGGTTTGGGAAACGTTGAAAGAGTGACGATTTGGAAAATGTCGGAAGAGCGACGCTTTTGTAAACGTCGGAAGAGCGACGGTTTGGAAAATTTCAGAAATAGTGTCGCTATTTTGACACTTTATTGAAGTGTCAGAATTGCGACGTAATGGCTAACCATGTTTTTCCCGGCCTCAAACTGTCGCTCTTGTGATGCCTATGTGTCGGAATAGTGACGAATTGGCCATCGGAAATTGGGCCAAATATACTAGTGATAGCCTTAGTCACCAAAGGTGGCGTTGATGAAAGTATGTGTTGTGGTGACATTCAAGGTCCGTCACGAATATTGATTATAATGACGGATAGTGACTGTCACCATTTCATATGAACAACAACGATTTTTTGTGATGGACCTTTCATGGTTGTCACTACTAGTGTATATATATATGGCGACATTCATTGACCATCACCATAAACTCATTGGTGACATCAAGGTCTGTGACAAATAATGACTATAATGACAAACAGTGACCCTCACCATTTCATATCAACAACAAAGATTTATGGTGACGGACCTTTAATAGTTGTCACTATTGATGCGTATATATGGTGGAATTCGTTGACCGTCACCATTTCATATTTTCGTGAGGGTCGAAAAATGTCACCATAAGCTCATTGGTGATGGTCAAAAGAGCATCTGTCACCAAAAATTGATCGTCGTCATTTTCTATGAATATCAAGGCACGATGGAATCGAACCACCAACCTCCTACTTGTAAATCAGGTGCTATTCCATTGAGCTAGCACCCTTTAAAGAATTAGCATTTAAACTAGCAATTTCCCCTAAAGGTGCAAAGATACACCAAAGGAATAGAAAATCTAGGAAAATCAAAATTTGCTAGAAATAATATGTTCAATATACATAATAAAAAGACAGTAAGAATAATTTTTTATATAATATAACATATCATGTACTACGTAGGAGAACAACTGGAAAACACAACTAGAAATTTGAATCAAAACATAAAAATATAAAAGAACATGTAACAAGAAAGGAACAACTCCACAGTTTGAAAAATATGAAAAATATATGGGCCTGTTCTTATATATTGATATAGATAACGAAATAGAAATATGGATTTATGAAATTCAAGTATCACACAAGAATTTCTTGAAAAAATATCAATATGTAAAATAGTATTTTTTTCATTTGGATTTACCTTGCAGAACCTCAGGAATAAATGAATAAAGGAGGACATGTAAAACTCCTGAAAAGACTAAATAAATCATTGCTCATGTGAACAAGGATAAATCAGGGCCATGTAAATGAATCACTTGCAGGTGTGAAAGGGGTTTGAGTTGTGAGACTGTGTCAACCTTGACCAAATCTACAACACTGTCTAGATTCAATGTACCTCATAAAGGGACAACGCAGTTCTAGAAGGAGGCCCCTCATGTGAAAGGAGCTAACTCATCAAGGTGGTTTAGGGTTTGCAAAGGCTCTCATCTTATAAAAGGAAGGTGAAGGCAGTAGGATAAGGTTGTTGATTGATTATATTTCTGAGTATCTTATCTGCTTAGACAAATACTATTCTCTGCTGTTTAGTGGAGGATTGTGCTGCTTAGCACTTGGAGTTCCTATGCAGGGATTTCACCTCTTTTATTGAGGATTATTGGAGGAGTATTTGAGGATTTGATCCACTATCAGGCTTTGGGCCAAGCTCTACTTCCAACTGCAACACAGATCCAGTGAGGGTTTTCTTGCTTTTGTAGGCTGTAGCAAGTGGAACTCTAGATCTGCAGAGATCTAGCTTGTATTGGAGCCTCTTCTCATGGAGTGTGTCCTTTAACCTCCTGGAAGAGTTCATCCACTGTTTGGGCTTCAGATTTGTATCCTGGCATCAGGCCATCTTTTTTATTCAAGCTACAACACAATTTTCATTGAGGAACTGTGTTATTTTCATTAGAGGTTCTACAAGGTGTTTTGATCCCATTTTTGATGAGATATCTCTGGTGTTGGGCTTTGCCTTTCACTTTGGTGATCCATGGATTAGCTTGCTGATCCATGTTCTATTTAGATCTGATCTATTTTAATGTGAAGTCATATTCATAAATTTCTGAAGAATTTTGCAGATCTGCAACTTAAAACTCAGATCTACTCTTTATAATGCATGATTTGGTCAAAACCCCAAGGGGATCTTGTAAATAAGACTATCTAGTTTCCAGATCTGAAATGGATCTGATGTTTCATCCACAGATCTATCCTATATCTGAGTTGTAATATTCAGCTACTGCAACTCCTCAAAATAATGTTTTAAAGCCATTTTTCAGTTTATATATGTGTTGCAACCTTCTTTTCTGAAGGTTTCTTGCTCTATTGTCTCCTATATTCTACTATATATTGAAAGAGATTCATTGTAATTCTTATTTGATGTTTTATAATCATAATTTAATCATATTTTATGGCCTCCTACTCATACTATCCAAGACTGCGTTATTTCTGAAGCAGTTTGTTGTGCATAGCTGCAGCCCCTCTTTTAGGGTGTTTTTCAGCTAGACTAGGTGGTGGGAGATCTGTTTACCACACCTAGTTTGATTTGTTTTTTCTCCCATTTTGGATCTAGACTCCAGATCTACTGATCTAAGGGATCCAAGGGTTGTAAAATAATTTCTGTGCATCAATCTCCTAGGAGTGTGTTATTTCAGCAGGCGTGCTGTGTTGTTCCATATTTGGAATATTACAACGGGTGTATGATCCAGGATGAGAGGTGGCGGCCCCATTGCGTGAAACATGTCCTAGCCACATGGCCACACATGGGGCCTGTCCTATTTCCCATAAATTCTCCAATTTCTCGCCTCAAGGTGCCTTAACTTCCTCTGCCCTCCGCATTTACGCTTGTTCGGTCCGCATCCTTGAGATCCTCTTCATGGTGATGTGCCCTCCACTGATGCCATTCTCGTCATGTCATCTTTGTTTTTTTGTAGTCTCTGCTCTGAGCTCCCCCTTGCTCTCATAGAAACATTGTGACATTCACCTCTTATTAGCCTCGTCGCCTCATTGCACCAGCTGCCATTCAGTCTCATAGATTTTGCACGTCAACACTTACTCGACTTCTAAGCCTCTGCTAACTAGCTTCCCTCATGCTCAATCCTACTCCAAGATGCCGAGGAGGCATAGAATGAGGTGCTGCCATGGAAAAGGAAGGGGCCAGTCCTCATGTTTGCCAATCTCCATTAAATCTTACAGTCGCTCCCCACCTCATGAAGACATTTTTTCTCATTTCCACCATGACTCCTCCCTGGGCAGACCACGAGTTATAGCCACCATTACTATCAGCTTCCAGGAGGTGCCTTCGAGCTCAACTGGGTTAGGCTCCAGAAAATGTCCCAGGAAATCTATAATCTCTCTAGCGCCTCCTCAGTACTCACGGAAATTTGAAGCTCTGCCGATCAAACCAGAAGGGCACTCCTCCAACAGCGAAGGTAGCGGAAGCGGAAGTCCAGAATGCTCGATGGGTGATAAGAGGAAAGGCAGTGACAGCCTTGTGTGCACCGCCACCACGCTGGAACCCATAGCTCAACACTTGCAGAAAGATGACCATTCCTATGATGATTACAGGTGTCTTATCATTGAGGAGCCATCGTCATAGCCTCATGACAGTTAGCATGATAGGCAGCCACTACAATGAGAGGTTTCCTCTTTTTGTTTTGATCAATTTCTTTGTTAGCATGTATTTCCTGAACAGTTTTTCAAACTCTTGGTCTTCTCTGGTTAAAGCTGGTTTCCCTACTAAGGGTAGTGATTTTTGGACCGGTTTCCTGATCTGGGGTGGTCTCATTTTTGTCATTTTTGTCTTTTTGAACTATGCTCCCTCCGGAATTGGTTAGCATAGAAATTCCTAAAGCAAGCTTCAACTGTAAACTATGTTCATAATTGATAGAATATTCCAATTTAGAAAAAAAAAGTGTGTTGATCAAACCTTCCAAGGAATAAGACCACAACAGTTAATAAGAGTGCCATCATACTTAATACTATCAAAGAGTGGTCAATAGCAAAAGTGAATTGACGGACCTTCATAACTTGCATTGGTTCCTTATCCTTCATCCAACCCTAACATTTTAGACCAAGGTTAACATTTTGAATGGAAATTAAGAAAAGTCAAATGATCTTGTGAAATAAGATTTTTATCACTACCATTAACTATAATGCAACAGTTTTGCACAAACAAAGCATCCTAGTCTAAAGTGAAGTATTCAGTGATGATTAAGACTAATTGTGGGGTTAGAATTGTTTTTCCATTTTTTTTTTGAATTTTTAGAATTACCGTACTTAGTAGCAGAGGCATTTACACCATGGATTGGGAAGTCCACAACAACTGCTTATGTAAGTGGGATTGTTGACTAAAATCATTTTAACCTTCTCCTTCCTTTTTCTCAGCCACTAAAATATTTGTTGAGAACTCTTTTCTTAAGACATCCCTCATTAGAATGGGCAGACCATTAGTGATAATAAAAATATTCTCATAACATTTCCACTATCATTTCAATTTCTTTTGGGCTAAAATTTAGACTTATTGGTATATTTTTCATGCCTTGTAAACAAATGAAGATGAAAAGGGGAAGGATCAGAAGAAGAGGGATTAGAAAACATCCACTGAGAGGAGCTTGAATTGTTGCCAATGATGCTCCATCTTTAGGGATCGCTTCTGTGACTTGCTTTCAATATGCAAGGCAAGCCAGAAAGCCTTGCTCCAATGAACTGAGTGCATGCAAAGTCCATCTTGTGTTGAATATGAAACAAGAGACACTTGATAAAATCGAAACATTAATCCCCGATGATGAATTTTTCAATATACTAATGAACAATCAATACCAGAAATTCTCAGAGAGGCAGCCACTGCTAAGTAGGTCCTTCCTAAGAGGTTAGAAACATTGTCTAATAACTAGTTTGTAGAAGCCATCGAAATCACCCAACAAGAACCACATTGCACACAACATATTGAGTTGTGGGATAAAGAATCTTAAATTAGAAACAAAAATTCCTATGATAAGTGATATACCTACTGGAGGTATAGAAATGCTACTAGAAGATCGGGAGGTTGGTCCAGACCGTAAGAGATATCTAGGGAACAACCCCAAACCCGAGTCGCTATGAGGTTATGGCAGAAACATTGAGAAGGAATGTTAAGGCAAAAGTCTCACAATCAGACTAAACTCACAGGATAACTATGAACCAAGAGTGAAAAATTTCTGGATAGTTCCTTAGTCTAAAGAGGCTATAAGCTCATGCAACACTAGAAGTTTATTTTATTGGGAAAAGAGAATGCTATATGCATCTTGCAGATGAAAAATTCTCTTGCACATGATGGGAAAAAGGGCTTGCAAAAAGATGCCTTGTATGCATCATCAATGCACACAACATTCTCTTTTTCCCAATGCACTAACCTTCTAGTTGTGGCCAAATAGCACTTGGGTCACAGTGGCAAGACTTTCAGTAGCAGGCACTTACCAAATCTTCCACAATTTGCGCTATTGTACCAGAACTAGATCTTGGACCTATGCTAAGATGCGAGGAGTTTCCACTGCAAGAAATCAAGCAGTGTGTTTAGCATTCAGAGCTAACAAACTTGAGAAACACCTTGACCAGGGAAAAACAACCAAAAAGAAATGAACAAATAATAATAATAATAACTCTAGAAGATTATAAATAGGAAACCCTACTATCATTTCACTAGAGGTCACATTTTTGCATTTAGCAATAGTTAAATCCTTTTTCATTTGGTCATGTATGAATCCCAATGGACAACTGGTATTATTTATGCCATACATAACAATTAGGAAGCCAAAAGAAGTAAAGGAAATGTTTCAACTGTAACTTCTTATCATGAAATGTTAGTTACAGTAACAACAATGGTATGCCAATTGCATAAGCCATATGTTTCTCCTGTGGAAAGGATGATTGTAATCCCCATGTGAGCCAAAATCTCAATAAATAGCAACATAAAGAACTAATATTCAGCGGAATTGTTGTAGAAACTATTTTATAAATGGGAAAGGTAGTAAATTATGGAATAGCATATCATGTGTACTACCTATTTAGTTGCTTACCCTACAATATCTACTATCATTTTAAGTTTCCTTATTATTTTGGTACACTTCTCATTTTATCTAGAATTACAGTGAGATATTTGTTTGATAGTTGGTCATATTACAGTAGGAACGTCATCAATATAGGAAATCTAGTTTTTGACTAAAAATGAGAGTAGGGCATAAGGAAAATCATTTCCACAAGGTAAAAATATGATTGACAACTTCTTATTGAAATGTATATTATTTGGAGTTAAATACAAACTATGATTATTTGTGGTAATGCTATGGATGTTGGAGAATAGACATACAAGAAAGTATTGTCACTGTAACACGTCTACAATGTAGCTATAGATCCTTTTTCACTTTGGTTTCTATTTTCTTCAATGGCTTGTAGTGGTAGCATGATGTGTGCATTAGATATTTGCTTCCAATGTTCTAGTGAACCTGGTATTTTCAAGAGGATCATAACCTGTTAGGAAAGAACTTATTTTTTCATAAGAGGCATTCCTAGAAAAAATTGGTCAAGAGGCCAATCTGCAAGACAAAATTATAATATACATTGTGACTTCTCCAAATCTTGAAACTTATTCACTGTTTGATACTTCACTAGTCAGTCAATAATGCAGCAGCCTTCAGAAACCAAAACACAATGGTGAATTGCAGGTCATGTTTGCATTATGCTAGTACAAGCTTAGTCTATTCAGAGGCCTACCATATGCGATGAAAGAGATTTACAAATAAGCTTGCCATGTGCACTATTGGAATTGTAGGACAAATGAAATAGTTAGTTTATAGATCTTCAACAATTTTGAATTAGGAAAGAAGCCCTTAAAATGTACATCCATCATAAGACTAGGCCGAGTTCAATCTAGTCAAGTGTGTTGCTTCTTGCACACACTTGTTATTTATTTTTCCCATCTTAGGCCTTAGAAAAATGACATAGTAAATGTAGAAGAGCTCCCAAAATAAGTGTCTAAGTGAGATGGAAGACATGTGAGAAAATTCAAGCTGGCCTATCCACGTTCACCCATTATTGGGCTTCTCTAGGATTAATAGTTGAGGAAAAATTTTCAGCACTATGGGACTAATAAAGTATGCCAACTTGTAAGATTAAATAACATTGCAACACCATGAGAGTCATATATAATTGTTGAACTGATTTTGACCAATTTAGCATAATATTAGGAGACAACTTAGCAACTTCTTAGTATCATGTTGCATGAACAATTGACTCGAACCTAAGTTTTTGAGGCAATTGATATACTGCTCAAATCATGTCCTTTAGGAGACAAAGTTTTCACATTGAGTGTGTGAGAGGGCGAATGGGTATAATGTTCACGATTGATACATTAGTCCAATTTATATTTTCTTATATTTTCCTAAAGGATAATATCAGTAAATGCGAACATGAGAGTGGGTGCCCTCACATTTGAAGAGACAAATATAGAGGGATTGTGTTAAAGACCATTTAAGTTAATCATTCTACCCTTATGCTTAATGGAAATAAACATTTCATATGATTCATGTCATATGCACCCAAGGTTTGAAAACACTAAAGTTTAAACTCCCAACATGTCCTTTATGAGAGTGGGTGCCCTCAAATTTGAAGAGACAAATCTAGAGGGATTGTGTTGAAGACCATTTAAGTTAATAATTCTACCCTCATGCTTAATGGAAATAAACATTTCATATGATTCATGTCATATGCTCTCAAGGATTGAAAACACTAAAGTTTAAACTCCTAGGATCTCATCACTTTCTTTATTTATGATTTTTACAAAAATTGGAGGTCATTGGTGAGAAAAAAATCTCAAAAACCCTAAAAAAATTATCAAAATGATTAGAAAAAGGGCTGTTGCTTGTAGAATGAAATTTTTGTTATAAACCCATGAGTTAGCGAATAAAACATCTAAAAATACCAACCACTACCAGGATTAGGAGCTAGACTAAGAGAGTATTCAGGTAGGGAACATAAAGGATATCAGGAGAATCAGAAATGACATTTGCACTTTTTTATTTAAGAAACAGATGCAGAAAAAAACACACAAGCACCACCAATTTCATCCCTTTGTAGCTTTCGATTTTCTTCCATTTTTTTCTTTTGCAGCTTCAATACCATATAAACTATATGCATCTGTAAGCACACTTGGGCATTATCTTACATTTGTTCCTATATTTGAGACAAAAGGTATTTTGAAGATATTATGCCCCCACTAATAGATTTGTTGCAAAAATTGCATTGTGCATCTCCCTCCTCTAGTGGTGCACTTTCCAGCATTAAAAAAAAAACATTTCAGCATAAAACTCTGCAAATCCGAAGTGTAAGAGTTCCATAGACTTGCCAATAACTTGGAAGAATATATTGTCCAAAATGAGGAATTTTTTTCCCATTTTGGCATTTATATTTGACACCTAATATTTCTCCATCCACTTGTGAGTTGGACTCTCAAGTAGGTAAAATTTTGGCATTTATATAATATATTTGACACCTAAGATTTCTCCATCCACCTGTCAGTTGGACTCTCAAGAAAGTAATATTTTGGCATTTATATAATATATTTGACATCTAATATTTCTCCATCCACTTGTGAGTTGGACTCTCAGGCAGGTAAATTTCCCACAAGTTATTCAGGGGTCAGAGTTTGACCTACAAGTAATTACAGAACTCACTTGCTGCCAACAAGTATGGCATGTTGGAAGAGAGTTGGACTCACGACTTAGTTAACTCATCACAGTAGTAAGGCCAAACAAAGTTTAATTCCACCATTGTCCTTGACAATTTATTGTTTCAAAATTTTGTGCTTTTTATATGAATTATCACATAAGTCTTGGGCAAGAAATTTTTTCTCTTTTGGATGAAGACTGTTGCTAGACCATTGCTATTTTGGCATCAGATTTCTTCATAATATTCTAAATACTTATGTTCAGTGGACGACACTTGAATACTAAGCATCAAATTTTCTTGTAAATATCATTTCTATGTTTTTTTTGAATAAAATAGCATTATGGAAGACAACAAACAATGAGAAATAAAGAAACAATAAGGAGATTGGATAGAGAACAATGAATAACAACACACATAAGAGGAAAATGAGACAATATTACAGAAGAGGGATATGTAAACTTACATTTGGGAAAACCAGATTCGTGCAACAGAAAAACCATAGCTTATTGCTCAGACCTGCAACTTATTCCCTTCCAGGCTTCAGATCTACATCAACTTTTATAATAGACACCTAATTCGAATTCCAACACCTAATTCATAAATTATGATATATTAGAACAAACCTCAATATCCATCATCATCTAGAGATTCCTAACTCTTAGACAATAAATAAAAATTAAAACTTGTTTCTCAAGCATATGATACATTAATGTATTAGATTTTATCTAACACAATTTCCTTTTGGTGAAGAAAGGCTCGGCTCTATTCTAGTTTTTGTGAGGGAAAGGCAAGGTAAGGTGACAATGGTTGCATCGGTCGTGGTGCTAAATCCTGGCCGAGGGTCCAACGAGCAATATAGAGATGAGTATTCCTCCTCCCCATCCCCATTCCCATTTCGACATGGATGAATAAGATCTGTACAACAGATTGAAATTGCTACAGAGACAGATGGAGTTCATCGAAATTCAAGAAGAATACATGAAGGACGAGAAAAAATATCTAAAGGGAGAACTGTTGAGAGCTCAGGAGGAGGTGAAGGGGATCCATTCAGTGCCTCTGGCGATTGGGAAATTCATGGAGATTGTTGACCAGAACAATGAAATAGTGGGTTCAACGATGGGATCGAACTATTATGTGAGGATTTTGAGCACAATCAAAAGGAATCTCTTGAAGCCCTCCACCTCGATAGCCCTCCATCGACATTCAAACGTCCTGGTGGAAGTACTCACTCCTCTCCCATTCTAAGAAACCACACATAACCTACAATGATATTAGGGGCTATGACATACAGAAACAGGAGATTCAGGAACCCGTGGAGCTTCCACTCACACACCACGAGCTTTACAAGCAGATCGGGATAGACCCTCCCTGGGGTGTTCTTCTTTATGGCCCTCAAAGTATGGGGAAGAACATGCTTGCCAAGGCCATCATGAACCACACTATGGCTGCTTTCATTCAGGTTGTTGGCTCTGATTTTGATCAGAAGCATCCTGGAGAGGGGCCAAGGATGGTTCATGATGTCTTTCGCCTTGCTAAAGAGAATCCACCTACAATAATATTCATTGATGAGGTGGATGCAATCGCAACAACATGGTTTGAAACTCAAACTGGAGCTAATAGGGCTCGATCTCTACGACAACTAGATCCCTGGCGCTCATGTGACTGTACCGTGAGTGATTGTTGTAAATGCTGAGGAAACTTCTTTCTACCATCACGGGCTGAGTCTCAAAATTGTGGTCATTCTCGTGACTATGGGCTTGCTTCAACGTGAATGGAACCAGCCAGCCCTGGAGGTCTTCTATCCATTCCAACGCTGTCTCTATACCTCTCCATGTGACCAAAATGTCTCTCCTGCCCATTTTTCCCCCCTCTGTAATTGCAATTGCAATAGCATGGTTCAGAGGATCTTGATGGAGCTCTTAAATCAGATGGATGGTTTTGATCAGACTGTGAATGTGAAGGTGATCATGGCATCCAATAGAGCAGATACACTGGATCCTGCACTTCTACGTCCTAGAAGACTTGATAGGAAAATTGAGTTTCCTCTTCCTGATAGGAGGCAAAAACTTCTTGTTTTCCAGGTTTGTACAATGCAAATGAACCTCAGTGACAAGGTAGACCTTGAAGACTATGTATCTCGGCCTTATAAAATTAGTGTTGTAGAGATAACTATAATTTTTCAAGAAGCTGGTATGCATGCAGTGTGGAAAAACCGCTATATTATTCTCCCAAAGGATTTTGAAAAGGGTTACAGAGTCAATGTTAAAAAACTAGACACAGACTTTGAATTTTACAATTAATCTACCTTTTCAGGCAAGAGATATATATTTTTCAGCTTCATTAGTAGACATATCCTTTATGTTTAGTAGAAATGAATATGGACGATGCCAATTTGTATTGTCTGAGTATATTGTTACAGGATTAAAATTGAAATACCTTGCAGTTTATATTTTATTCAAATGTGATATCAAGATACGTGAGGATGGAAATGCTATGTATTATAATAAAACTCATATATTTTACCTGAGAAATGATGCCAAGGCTAGTCCTGCTATCTTCGTCTATGGGGCGAATCCTTGCCATTAACTGCCAACTCTCCTCACTCGGATTGTTTCAATTTATCAAATGAGAGTAACCAGTGGCAAGAGCTTCCACGATAAGTACACATAGGGCCGTGAACGTGGCTACAAGAATAAGGAATGGGAAATTGTGCCAAGATGAGATTTCAGTAGGAGGAGATTTAAACGCACCAGGAAGAAATTGCAGTAAGTCAGTTGCAAGAACAAGACCCATAACAAAAGCCCTAATCACTAAGAGACGACAAAAATAAAGTGATGTGTTTTGGGTGGGATAAATGTTATTTTAACTCGTGTCTAAAATTTAAACCAAAAATGAATAATCCCTCCCTCCATTTTTCCAAACATCATTTTTAATATTATGCCCTCCAAATATCATTCTAAACATAATTTTTAAATCCCATTTTTAATATTATGCCCTCCAAATATCATTTTTAATATCATACCCATTATTGTTTGATGGATGTTGAGCGCACTCGTGATTCCTTGTAATGTCAACAATTGATTTAAAAAGTAACTTCAAAAATCAATTCAATTTCATTCTAATAAATTTATTTTAAAAACATTGATGATGAACCATACAATGAGTGGATTGAAAGGCATCTGACCTTAAAAAAATTATGTGATTTATAGAGAAGAGTTTTTAAGAAATTAATTAATTAATTATTAAAATAAAATTGAGATAAAATAGTAAATTTAGGAGAGCTTTTTACAACCCATGGTTTTTCTCATGGTATTCCATCTTTCCAGTAAGGGGGAATTAACTCGATCGTAGGTCCCAACTAGACCTACTCTTGTTTGGAATGGCTAATCCTAATGAGTTTTAAGGATTTTTAGAAGGGTTAGGGGAATAATAAGTTAGTGGTTAAGGGATTAAGTACTAGGGGATTAGGGGTTAGGGGAATAATAAGTTAGTGAATAAGGGATTAAGTATTAGGGGCTTATGGGTTGGGGGAATAGGAGTTATAGGTTTAGGGTTTAGGGTTTAGGGGAATAATGAGTTAGGGGTTAAGGGGTTAGGGATTGGGGGCTTAGGGGCTAGGGGATTTAGGAGAATTTAGGGGTTAGGGGGATAATGAGTTAGTGGTTAAGGGATTAGGGATTGGGGTTAGAGGAATAATGAGTTAGTGGTTAAGGGGTTAGGGATTGTGGGGTTATGGGTTAGGGGATTTAGGCGCATTTAGGGGTTAGGGAAATAATGAGTTAGTGGTTAAGGGATTAGGGATTAGGGGTCAGGGGATTTAGGCGCAGTTAGGGGTTAGGTGAATAATGATTTAGTAGTTAAGGGATTAGGGATTAGGGGCTTAGACATTATGGGATTTAGCAGTTAATGATTTTAGGGGTTAATGGGTTATGGGTTAAGCGTTAACAATTTAGGGGTTTAGGGTTTAATGGGTTAGGGGTTTAGGTGTTAGTGGTTTATGGTTTTAAGGGTTTAGAGGTTTATGGTTTAGGGGGTTAAATGGGTTAGGGTTTTAGGGGTTTAAGGGTTAAATGGGTTAGGGGTTTGGAATTAGGGTTTAAGGGGTTAGGGGTTAAGGGTTTATAGGTTTAGGGTCTAGGGGGTTAAATGGGTTAGGGTTTTAGTGGTATAGGGGGTTAAATGGGTTAGGGGTTGGGAATTAGGGGTTAAGGGGTTAGACGTTTAGGTTTCAGGGGGTTAAATGTGTTAGGGGGTTAGGGGATTTAGCAGTTAAGGATTTTAGGGGTTAAGGGTCATTAGGGGTTAATAGGGTTGGGGTTTAGGGGGTTAAATGGGTTAGGGTTTTAGGGGTTTAGGGGGTTAAATGGGTTAGGGGTTTATAGGTTTAGGGAGTCAGGGGATTTAGCAGTTAAGGATTTTAGGGGTTAGGGGTTGGGGGTTAAGGGGTTAGAGTTTAACGGGTTATAGGTTTATGGTTTAGGGGGTTAAATGGGTTAGGGGTTTAGAGATTTATGGGGTTAGGGGATTTAACAGTTAGGGATTTTAGGGTTTAGGGGTTAAGGGTTAATGGGGTTAGGGTAGGGGTTAAATGGGTTAGGGTTTACGTGTTTAGGGGGTTAAATGGGTTAGGGATTAAGGGTTAAGGGTTTAGAGGTTTAGGGGTTAAATGGGTTAGGGGTTTAGAAGTTTACGGTTTATGGGGATAAATGGGTTAGGGGTTTAGGGGGTTAAATGGGTTAGGGGTTTAGGGGTATAGGGGGTTAAATGGGTTAGTGGTTTGGAATTAGGGTTTAAGGGGTTAGGGGTTAAGGGGTTATAGGTTTAGGGTTTAAGGGGTTAAATGGGTTATGGGTTTAGAGGTTTAGGGGGTTAGGGGATTTAGCAGTTAAGGATTTTAGGGGTTAGGGGTTAAGGATTAATGGGGTTAGGGTTTAGGGGGTTAAATGGGTTAAGTTTTTAAGGGTTTAGGGGGTTAAATGGGTTAGGGGTCAGGAATTAGGGTTTAAGGGGTTAGGGGTTAAGGGTTTAGAGGTTTAAGGTTTATGGGGTTAAATGGGTTAGGGTTTTAGGGGTTTAGGGGGTTAAATGGGTTAGTAGTTAAGGGTTTATGGGTTAAGGGTTTAGAGGTTTAGGTTTTAGTGGTTAAATGGGTTAGGGGTTTAAAGGTTTAGGGGGCTAAATGGGTTAATGTTTTAAGGGTTTAGGGTTTTAAATGGGTTAGGGGTTGGTAATTAGGGTTTAAGGGGTTAGGGGTTAAGGGTTTATAGGTTTAGGGTTTATGGGGTTAAATGGGTTAGGGTTTTAGGGGTTTATGGGGTTAAATGGGTTATTGGTTAAGGGTTTAGAGGTTTACGGGGTTAAATGGGTTAGGTTTGGGAATTAGTGTTTAATGGGTTAGGGGTTAATATGATAGTTTCATTGGTCTCTGTTTGTGCACAATAGTTGCTTATTCTTTGTGTCTCAATGTAACAATTTTGTAGGTATTGTTGCTTGTTGCCATGTCTTCTCTATTTATTAATTTCTAGTATTTTTAGCCATTTCTTTACATTTATTGATGAAAATTTATATTGTAATTAAACCAAATGTATGTTCAATCTCCAGTTTCAAACTCAGCCACAGTGTTGTCACACAATTTAAGTCTAGAGAATGGCCATGTGATGAAGTCTCAATAACCACAGTGCACCTCATGACTGCTACAAAAAATATTAAGTTCAAGTGTCCCACATTCAGGAGAAAGTTAGCTCTTATACTCTTGCTCCATGTGATATTGGGGAAGAGAGACGAAGGTAGGAGAGAAAGGGAGAGAGAAGAAGGACGACAGATAGGACTTAAGAGAGAGGAACTAGTATCATAAAAGAAAGAATATGTGACCAAATTACTCTATAGGGAGATGGGAGATAGGGGCAACCTACCTACCTAACTAAATGTCTAAACGAAGTGTGGTGTAATCATATGTAATGGTGGTCTATTATACGTGGAGAGGATTTTTCGAGGAGGCACTATATTTTTAATGTGATATGCAAAAAACAAGTACTGAACTTAACCATTTCACATTCACCAATGTTCTCTATACATGTGCTAATTTAGTAAATTTGGAACATGGAAAAGGAGTCTTGTTTTGTGATAACCTCCCACGAGGATTCACCAATTGTGAGAACACAACGCTTGTGGTTGCATATTCTAAATCATCATCACTTCCACCAATACCTCATCCAATAACACTAGTATAAAAATATCAAGCTCTCGGCAGTGGAAAGGAACATAATTTATGCTCCCTCAATCTCTTCTACATACTTGTAGCTCTCTTCCCAAACCAAAGCCACTAGTGTTGTGTGTTCACTTTGCCCTGAATCTTGTGCAAACATCTTGAGGTAAGGAACTCTTGCACCAAAGTATGGATCCACTATGTGTCATATCCACTGAAGGAGAACATGTTCCAAACAATAGGTAAATTCTCACAACTATCCTTCTGTGGGATGTTGAGAAATCCAAAATTCCACATGCTCATTAATGAAATATATAAATTGAGAACTTTCATAGAAGACTTGAATTCATACTGAACTTGGACCAAAAGGCTCAGGATCTCGATAGCAAAAAGGAACATCTACAATATGATTTGTACTATTCTCATCTATATCATTTTGCATGGATATCTCCTGGAGTTGAAATGCATATTCCAGGTTCCATAGAACATATCCTATGGAAGGCATGTCGAAGCCCATCTCTTCCAATAACTTTTCAGTAGTCTCCCTAAACATTTTCAGAGAACTAGAGTTGAAGGTACCAACAAGGTGAGGGTCAATGATTTTTTCAAGCTTTCCCTTTTTCTGCCAGTGCATTTCCCACTCTTCTATATTGATTTTTTCTCTGGGAAAAACAAGATTAATATTTTCCCTTGCACACAAGAACTCTAGTAACATTACTCCAAAAGAATACATATCATATTTATCTGTCAGTTGTTGCCTTTTGAAGTATTAAAGATCAAGGTACCCAAGGGCCAAAACTACCTTTGGATCCAATATTTGGATGTCCAAAGTCTTCCACCTTTTCCCGTGATCCTGTTATCATGGAGATCTTGGACATTTAGATAAACACATAGGATTCACGACAAGGGAATTATATTGCATTGATGATATATTGGAGCTTCATTGGTATCTCGCTAGTCAAACAGTTTTCCAACAAGTCGAGGGAGTCTAAATTGGTGCAGTTGAAAATGAAAGGCAAGATTGTTCTGTCAAGGCCAAATCCCACGATGCTATGCTTGAAAACCCTCTCATTAATTCAAGTCATGCCTTCGAGCTCTGAGATTGTGATGTTGCAGGGTTTTTGATCTTGTCTTCAATCCACGGTCACACCTTCGAGCTCTAAAATGGTGATAGTGTAGGGGTTTTTATCCTGTCTCTGGTCCACTGCATGCGCTTGGGTACATAAACCTGGCACCATGGTGAGTTAAGGGACATTATGAGTATTTGATGAATAAATCTCGATAGAGAAATGGAATTATGGAGACATTGGCTAATACATATTTGGTTTCCTTTGTCAATGTATCAAAGTCATCGGTCCTCCAAAAGGAGCCTTTTTCCCATTCTTCCCTCCAAAATCAGGGTTCATTACTGCTGCCATATATGCTAATAAACCCCCTTCACCATCTCCCCCATTAGGAAATATGACCTGTCAAATAAAAATGTGAAGGTCAAGCTATCCATCATCGAGGGTTATATGGTAGGTCTTGTAACTGTGCAAAGAATCTTTTTTTGTTAGAAAATTATATATTACAGAGCAATGCAACACATAAAATATGTGGAAAACACAAGCACAAAAAACACATAAAACTAGAGAGACACAAATATATGTAGTTCACCCAATTTGGGCTACGTCCACCTCGAACAACCAGTCCTTCCTTTCTATTATCTAGCAAAATGAAGAGACACAACCTCCAACATATCCGCTGTAATATCCTCTGTTCTCTCTCACAGTCTCCCTACATGTTTATCACTTTGAGAATACACATGCAATACACAGCCGCAATACAATGCCTCATACAAGCAAGGTTTTGCCTTCTAGGGAAAAAAAACCTAAACTAAACATAACATCTACCATCGTATCATCTGCCTAATGAATGACCCAGATTGACTAGAAATTACTATACTTTTACAAGGAAATTTTACATCTGTTTTTAGCTTCAGGGGCGCTACCCTCGAACCCCCCCGCCAGGGGGGGGGCTCCATAAAGTCGTAGCTGCCCCCCCTAGACCCCCTAGGCAGTGTTTAATTATGGGCAGTGTTTCCGCCCCATTAAGGTACAGGGGTCCAACATTGTGATACAAAATAAACAAGATAATCAGGCTCCAGACTCAACAATCTCCCACTTGGAGACTGATTGTAGCAACTCCACCGCTGCTTCATTTGCTGGATAATGAAGTTTGGACCTGGTTGTTTCTCATGTTCGTAATCATACTTGAAGACCAATTGAAACTGAGCATATTCTCAGTTTCTCTTTGGTTACAACTTTTGTTAGCATATCTGCAGTATTCTAGCTAGTGTGTATCTTTTCCAGCTTCAACTGTCCATCTTCCAATATTGACCATATGAAATGGTACTTGAGTTATATCTTTTTAGTCCTGGAATGAAATTTTGAGTTCTTTACAAGATGAATGGCACTTTGGCTATCACTATATAACATGCCCATATCATGCTTCTAACCCAATTCATCCATAAACCTTTCTAACAAAATCATTTCTTTACTATCCTATGTAGCAGGAACATACTCTGCTTCTGTTGTTGAAAGTGCAACAACACTTTGAATTTTTGAAACCCAACTGACAATCGTTCCACCTACAATAAATACATATCCTGTAGTGCTCCTCTTGTTATCTCTGTCACCTGCCATATCTGCATCAACATATCCCTGTAGAGCACTGTTTGAACCACCAAAGCATAAAAATTGATTTGTGGTACGTCTCAAATATCTAAGAATCCATTTCACTGCCATCCAATGTTATTTTCCTAGATTGTTCATGTACCTGCTTACAACTCCCACTACATGTGCAATATCAAGCCTTGTGCAGACCATTGCATACATTAAGCTTCCAACTGCTGATGCATATGGAACTTTGGACATATAGTCCATTTATTCTTGGGTCTTGGGGCACATCTCCTTACTAAGTTTGAAATGGCTAGCAAAAGGTGTACTAAATGGTTTTGCATTCTACATATTAAAACGTTTCAACACTTTTTGTATGTACTCATTTTGAGACAATGTTAATTTGCCATTTTTCCTGTCTCTAGTTATTCTCATACCAAGGATTTGTTTTGCGGCTCCCAAATCCTTCATTGCAAGGGAATTTGCCAATTTTCTTTTCAGCACATTTATTTCCTGCATGTTAGACCCTCCAATAAGCGTGTCATCTACATACAATAACAATATAATATAGTTGCCATAATTTTGCTTTTTCATATAAACACAATGATCAAAGTGACATCTAGTATAACCTTGTTCAGACATAAACCTATCAAATTTTAGATACCACAGCCTTGGAGCCTGTTTTAAGCCATACAAGCTCTTCTTTAACCTACACACTAATTTTTCTTTCCCTTTGACCTCATATCCTTCTAGTTGCTCCATATAGATCTCTTCCTCCAAATATGCATGGAGAAATGTTGTCTTTACATCTAACTATTCAAGATGTAAATCTTCCGCTACTACAAGACTTAAAATAGTTCTGATTGAAGTCATCTTAACAATAGGAGAAAATATTTCATCAAAATCAATACCTTTCTTTTGTGCAAACCCCTTCACCACAAGTCTAGCTTTGTGCCTTTGTTTTCCTCCATCTTCTTCCTTCAGCCTATAAACCCATTTATTTTGCAATGTAGTTTTACCTGCAGGAAACCTGACTAAGTCCCAATTCTAGTTATGCATTAAGGAGTCCATCTCTTCTTTCATGTATAGCTCCCACTTCTTCCTGGTTTCAACCTGCATTTCTTCTTCATAACGTTCGGGTTCACCATAATCAGACAACAATAAATAATATAATGAAGGAGAGTATCGTTCAGTGGGTCTACTTATCCTGGTAGATCTTCTGACACCACTTTTAGGTGTTTGAGGTGCTTGTTGTTGTTGTGGTGGTTGCTGTTGTTGTGGCTGTTGATTATTATTATTTTTAGGCACCTTTACTTTTTATGTGATCTCATCAAGGACTATGTATTCTTTGTTTTCTTTTTCCTATTTATTTTCTTGCAACTGATTCTTATACAAGACCTTTTCATTGAATATTACATCTCTACTCCTAATTATTTTGTGATTTTCATAATCATATAAGCGATAACCAAAATCATTAACACCATATCCAGTAAAGGTACATTTCTTTGATTTTACCTCAAGATTTGTTCTTTTTTCTTTATTAATATGGACAAAGGCCTCACATCCAAAAGGCTTTAAAAAATAGTAGTTTACCTTTTTACCTGTCCATGCTTCCTCTGGAATACCAACATCCAAGGAACTTGAAGGCCCTCTGTTTATTAGATAAAAAACAATATCTACAACATCTGCCCAAAATTGTAAAGGCAATCCTACATGCAATCTCATGCACCTTGCAAGGTCCATGATTTTTTTGTTCATCCTTTCTGACACAACATTCTCTTGTGGTGTTATTGGAACTATCTTCTCTCTGTGAATTCCATGCTCTAAAAAATACCTATCAAACTCTTTGTTGCAATATTCACCTCCATTATCTAATCAGAGACACTTTAACTTCTTTCCTGTCTCAATCTCAACCAAAGCTTTCCATTTCTTGAAAGTATCAAATACATCAGATTTATTCTGAATACAGTAAATCCAAGTTTTTCTAGTTACATCATCAATAAAAGTAACATAATAATGAAAGCCATTGAGAGATGATACTTGAGTAGGTCCCCATACATCTGTATGCAAAAGCTCTATTTTTTCGCTCTTCTTTTCTTTCCCAACTCTGAGAAATCTGACTCTCTTCTATTTTCCATAAATACAATTCTCACAGAAATCCAAATCAACATTCTTCAAACCCGACAACAAATTTCTTGAGTGAAGAATCTTCATCCCCTTCTCACTCATGTGTTCGAGCCTATGATGCCATAATGTTGCATCTGCTCCTTTGGAAGTTAAATCATTAACAGAGTTAGAAATGTCATTGCATAAATACAATGTACCAACCTTTTCACCTTTTTCTATTACCAGGGCTCCTTTGGTGACCTTCCAAGTTTTATCTATGAAAGTTGTCACACAACCTTCACCACCTAATTGCCCTTTTGAAATCATATTTTTCTTCAGATCTGGAACATGCCTTACCTCCTTTAATAGCCGTTGGTTTCCATTCTGATGTTTTACAATAACCTTACCCATTCCAACAATTTTACAAGGTTTATCATCACCCAAACGAACTTGTCCAAAATCTCCTTGAACATAGTCATGCAAATATTTATTATCAGGTGTGGCATGGAATGAGGCCCCTGAATCTACCACCTAGGAATCAGTAACATTTTTGAAAGAAAGAATCAAAGCATCTTGTAACACATCACCTGTCACATTTTCTTCATGATTGTTTTCTTGCTGTACATCTCCTTCTTTTCCCTTCTGAGATCTACTGTCTTTCATTAGGTGTCCTTTATTTCCGCATTTCCAGCACACTATCCCCAATATGGACTTGGATTTGCCTTTCCTTGATTTACAGTGATATCCTGAGCTCTTTCCTCTTTCCATTTTTCTTCCCCTAGACTCTACACTCAAAGCATTACCCGATGTCTAACCGAAGATTTTTCATTGCATTTCCTCGCTAAGGATAGCATCGACAACATCAACAAACTTTAAAGTACTAGATCCAGAGACAGAGTTACTAATGGCCATAACTAAACCATTCCAGCTTTCTGGCAATGAGCACAGAAATAAAAGAGCCTTAACTTCATCATCAAAGTTTACTCCTATAGAACTTAACTGACTGGTAACTGTATTAAAAATAATTTAAATGGTCTGTAATAGATCCACCTTCCGACATCTTCATATTAAATAAACATTTCATAAGAAATACCTTGTTTGAGGTCGAGGGTTTTTCATATAGTTTCACCAATGCATTAATCAAACCCTATGTTGTTGTTTCCTTCGAAATATTGAAGGCTACCAACGCCGCAAGGTACAACCATACTATTCTGAGTGCCTTTATATTGAGAATCTCCCATTCTTCGTCTATCATAGTCGTCAGCTTATTTGTTTTTCTTCTCAATGGTAGGTACAAATATTTCTGATACATATAATCTTCCATTTGCATCTTCTACAGCGAGAAGTTTTGGCCATTAAATTTCTCGACCCTAAACTTACCATCTTCCGCCATTGCTCCCAGTCGAACCAAGAACTCTTCTTTCTTGTGAGTTTATCAGCCAAATAGACCTTTGGCTCTAATACCATTTGTATGAAAAATATATATTACAGAGCAATGCAACACATAAAATATGCATAAAATACAAGCACACAAAACACATAAAACCAGAGAGACATAAATATATGTGGTTCACCTAGTTTGGGCTACTTCCATCCTAAACAACCAGTCCTTCCTTTCTATTATCCAGCAAAATGAAGAGACACAACCTCTAGGAGATCTGCTGTAATATGCTCTGTTCTCTCTCACGGGATCCCTATCTGTTTCTCACTCTGAGAATACACAAACAATACACAACTGTAATTTAGCTTCGAGGGCGCTGCCCTCGAAACCCCCCGCCAGGGGGGGGCTCCATAAAGTCGCAGCCTCCCCCCTGGACCCCCCAGGAAATGTTTAATTATGGGCGGCGTTGCCGCCCCATTAAGGTACAGGGGTCCAACGTTGTGATACAAAATAAACAAGATAATCGAGCTCCACACCCAACACTTTTCAATACATTTCTAGATGGTGGTATGATGTAGATATCCCATTTAATGTTGCTCTCTCACCTTATTTCAAATCTATGCAGGACTCTATTATAGCTATAGGAAAGGGCTTCAAATTCCCTACTATGCATGACTTGAGGAGAGCTCTTTTGCAAAAGAGATTTACTACTTAGATTATTAATCAAATATAAAACCAAAATATTGTTTTATTTAAAGATTAATTTGATATAATCATGTAAATTATGTATTAAATGAAATAAATATATTCATTGGTACAATTCTCATAGAAATTGATAAAACTAAACACATTTATCCATTATTACACAACAAACCATACTTAAATATTTTGAATTACATATTTATAACCATTAATAAAGCTTTATATATTATTAAAAAATTAAATAAAGTTCATACCTAAACAATTAACAAAATTTCATAATACCATTAAAAATTAACCAAGTTTCGTATCAAACAATTAATAAAAGTTCATACACCATTAAATAACTAATTAAGTTTCATAACTAAATTAATAAAGGTTCATACAATACTCCTCGATGGGGGTGAGGTTTGAGAAACACATGGAAGGCATCTCGCATGAGTAAATATAAGCGGAGTGAGGGTGAGGGACGGTATTCCTGGTCCCTTCACCATAATGCATGCAGCGAGAGAGTTATTGGCTTCACGTTGGAAATTTGTGTGAAAAATAATTGCACATTGGAGTTCAGAGGTGGTGAAAGGATAAGGTGAGGGAAGATGAGGAGCCCAACAATAGACTCATAAATATGGTTTGGTGTTAGTCTTGATGGTGGCCTCTGGAGAGGAAGCGTAAACGTCGCAGGAAGGTTTACGGAGGGAGTGGCTTGTGTGCTTATCATGGGCATTTGCTGGCGAGGTGTGTTCAACCTATCCCTGCTGCTTGGTTTCTTAGCGATTGACTGTGTCTGGGTTAAGGATAGGAAGTTGAAGGGAAGTGAGCTCACTGGTTCCCATTTTTCTTGGCTTTTGGTGAGCCTATTTTTTCGTGATAAGAGAGGAAGCTAGAATTTGCAGTCTAGGAAACCTTGAGGGTGGTGGCAGAAAACTAGTTTCTTTTCCAAATTTTGTGCCCTCTATCGTGGGTGTGACGATGTTTGGTGGATTGGTGTGTGGTCTCTATGTGGAGAATTTGGAGGCAGGTCACTGCCCTGGGGAATGTTACGCTCAAGCGTCAGCTACTTTGTCACCGTTTGTTGTTCAATTTCCTGTGTTGGTTTGGTGGGTGATGGTATTTGGTTTTGTTGGTGGTGGAAGTATTTATTTGGAAATGGGAGGTGTCTTTGTGCTTCCCTGTGGTGGTGGGAGATGACATTTGGCTCCTTCTTTGGTGGTGTTTGTTTTTTATAGTGTGGGGTGTGGTCTCTGGACTCTCCACACACTGGGGTTCCTTAACCTTGGTGAATTATGAAGCCCCCGATGTGGTGTGGGTGTTCTCCCTCCCCTATCGTCCATGGCCCTGTGGGGGTGGAAGACTAAGAAATAATCATGGCGGCTCCACGAAAGGGTGTAAAGACTATGGGGTGTGCGCACCTCACTATTGTGGGTGCACATGGGGGTTGTGGAGGAGGTAAGCGGGGGGATAACAGAGGTAGGGGTTTGAGGGTTCAAAATCAGGGTCGTCGGGGTGGAGGAGGTCGTGGTGGCAAGGGAAATCATCGGTTTGATTGATTTTAGGTAAATGAGGGGCAAGTTATCCAACGTTGCTACCTAGATAACTGTCGTGCACTTATCAACAACCTAATGGAAAGAGTGGACACAACTGAGAGATTATGTCATGAGGAGCATGCAGAGAAGATGGAAACATTGGACTGAATACACTATTTACAATGTCAAGTCTGGGAGAGACTAGTAGTGGTTTGGCGAGGCCAAAATCAACTCACTGAGAAAGTAGAAAAGATGGAGACTTGGTTGGCACACTTTGAAGGGCACAATTAGTGTGACTTCTATCCTCCACCGCATCTAGGAACAACCCCAGACAACACTGCATCCATCACGTTGGACGACTAGTATGCTATTTGGTGTTCTTTAATTATGTTTTATATGTGTTTTGGTGCCTCTGGGCCAACCGTTTATGGACAATGTCCCTAGCCCCTCTTTTGTATTTTTTTTCATTTTATGCAATTTTTTTTCAACTAACCGAGTCAAGGTGAGACCACCTATTTTGTAACCGGCTATATGTGATCCTTTTTTCCTACATGAATATAACATTGTCTTACAAAAAAAAAAAGGTTCATAAATCATTAAAAAATTAATTACGTTTCATACTTAAATTAATAAATTTCCATACCTATTTACTAAATAGGTCCATAAATATATATTTTAGGTTTATCTATTTAGTATTTATCAAATGTAAATATGATGATTTAATACTAGGTTTAAATGAACTCACATGTTTAACATAAGAAATGTTATATTTATCTATTTATTAAATGTAAATATGAAGATTTAACCTTATATTTAAAACAACTCTCACTTTTAACATAAATCAATGAAGTTTAAAAACTAAACTTTATGACCAAATATTAAATATAAATATAAATATTAATTTAGCTATCTAATTAATATAATTATAGCGTTTACTAAAATTATAATGAAGGCATTAGTGTAAAGTTTATAGATGATACGTGCAATTATGTTAATTGTAGATGAATCCATCTGCACTATTAAACTTTAGAGAAAAGAGGGTATTCATAATTTTAACACTGTAAATTCAGGGACCCCTTTGTCTCTAAATTTTAACACTGCAAATGGATTCGGAGACACCTATAGTGCAATGTAACACTTCGGTACCAAAATTTCATTTTTCCATATATGGAGTGACACAATTAAAAATTACTAACGTAAATGACTAATTCATATACTTGTTGTACTTGTTATTTTGCCATATTTTTATTCTTGGACTATAATATTCATTTACAAACAATCATTATTAATCTTGTCACTTATTATGTAGTCATATATTTTAATCCTAGACTAAATTAGTCATTTATGTTAGTCAATTCTAGTTCGGTCACATAAAATTCCTCAAATTTAGTAGTAATTCACTTGAAATAATTGCGGTGACTAACATTTTTAGTCACCTAGTCATTAATTTCATCATTTTTTACTAGTGAAACAACCCCCATCACTATAACTAGCCTAATATCAGTACATATAACCAACAAGTTAAATCAATTTAAATCATAAAACAGAGAGAGCCCTCTTTGAGTCTAGGAAGGCTAGGTCTTGGACTCCAAAGCGATTTGATGTTGTGCTTTATAGTTTAGTTTTGCCAATCTTCTAAATTATAGAGTGAAAACAGGCTCAACAAAGCAATTTTAAACAAAGGGAGAATTTGTGTTAGGCACAACACTATTTTTCCTTTATCTATTATTTTTATATGACATGTGGCACACTTTGGTCGAATGCTCATGTTTTAAACTATTTTAGACAATTCAATATTGTACATTGTTATGTATAAGTTTTGGGGAACTCGACTTGGGCTTCAAAACCAGAGATTTTGGGTTCGATCCCAAATGGATTTGCCAATCTGTTATGCAGGTAAATCCTCTCTACAGACAAAGACGATCCCTCTTGCCCTAGAGTGGGTCTAGAAACACAGGGACATGCTAAAGTGTCGCTTCCTAATTATTGAATGAACAAGGGACACGGTAGATTGACCTACCTGGAATCCAACACTATCATTGTTGTTGTAGTGGTGGTGGCCTCTCGCTCTTGCCTCGGCAAGTCACAATCCTTTTTCCATTACGCTTGGATACCTGCACATAGAACAAGAAACAAGAACAGCATACAAGCTAAAAACATTTCATTAATAACTACTAAATAGTTAAAGACGGCTAAACATATTGCATTAAACAAACATCATAACACAACAATGGAACCAAATAGTAGTCATGTATATAAATTAATAGAAGGAAGAGTTACAACTGATGCTTTGACATTGCAGTCTCCTCTAGCGAGGTTCAGGTGAAGCGCATCTCAGATGGTCGTTAGGGAATTCAGACGGGATGAAGGCATGGACTCAAGCTCTCTCAGAAGTCATGGACTCAAGCTTCCTCAACGTAAATCCTTCTTATTCTATCTTCTCTAGTCATTCAGCTATAATACATCTAATTCTCCAAGTTCAACTAGCTTGTACTAAGAGAGATAGCTTCTTTTATAGAGGAAAAGGAGGAGGTTAGGATCCCTAAAAAGGTGGGAGGGAGGCCTATCCTTTAGGGAGTTCCCATAAGAGGTGGAAACCATAAACCTAAAGGAGGTAGTTCATGGTTTATCAGTTCAACCACTCCTAATGACTCATCCTTGAGGTGGTTGGAGTGGAATCTCCACCTCTATTTTTAAAAAACATTCCATAAACAGCTTACCGTGGGTGGAAAACTAGGACAAAGCGCCAGCTGGCGCGGGGTCTAGTGTTAATCTTCCTCTTTGGCGCGAGGGCATAACTGATTACCCGCGCCAAGGAAAAAACAAGGGTTTTTGAGTCTCTGCTCAGGGAATTGTCAACAGGAGGAATGTTACTCTCATGTAAAGGGACACAATGATGGTTTTTTCAAGGCATGGCACTGCTTATTGGTCACATAAATGACCCTCCAATGGGCGAGATGGGGATTGCAGGGACAGTGAAAAAATGTTGTGTTACACCTGTATCTTGTGTCTTGTGTATCTTGTGGTTCTTGAAAACTCTCAGTTAATGCTCTACTGTTTATATGAACTAGACATACATATGAAATATTTCCTATGTAAGCTATGTTTCTTAGTTGTTTTATGGTCATGGCTAGATGTGATCCTTGTCTTGGTAAGTTATTAAGTGGGAAAATTTCAGCTTGGACATGACTGGCCTAAGATGAGGTATAGGAAGTTCTTAGGTGAACAAGGCACAATTTACTTGTAGTATGTGCAATTGAACAAGTTGTTACGGCTAAAGCAGACCAATGTCACATGAACTGGAGTAGCTAAGGACTTGATTGTGTTCCAAAGTCATGAAAAAATGTAAGGATATTTGTGAGGGCATGAGTGCCAAGGCATGATAGGGAATGCTAACATGTGCCAGATAGTTCGAAGGCATGTAAAATATGCTAAGATGTGTCAAGTGCTAAGGCATGCCAATATCTGTAATGGTGTGACAATACATGCCAGGGACTATCAAGGAAACAAAAAGGAGAAACAAGTTAAAATACAAAGAAATGAACACATCATAGGGTTAATAAGTGATCAATTTACATTTTCCAAGATGGGCATGCTATGCACATCAACACTAGGTGGAAATGAGTGTCAAGTGCTAAGTGTCAGTGCATTCTAAGTGCCAAATCATCCTCTGTTACTTCTCTTCTACTTTCCAATAATTGATCTCAAATCACTTTAATATTAAACCATGCCAAAGCATATTGAGGCATCATAATGAATGTTATACATGATAATGATCATGGCCTCTTTAGGACTACATGTCTCTTCGCCCCCTTATCAAATGAGGTACCTCTCACTTGATGTTATTTCCTTCATCCTAAGGGCTCCTTAAATAGTTTTTCCTAGACCTCTTAGGAACCCTCTAGAACTTATTGGTTTTATCCACTTATACCTTAGGAAATATTAATTTTCTTTTAGGTTTTAAACCATGTATTGGGTCCAAAATCCCTTTTCTTTGCTTTTATTCCCACAAAGCCTTTTGTGACCAAACGCACACAAATCCATCTCACTAGGCTTGTGGAGTACCTCCCAAGCTACACAATTCGACAATATAGTCTAGTTGTAGTAACTATAACTTGTTCAAGCTCTTGTAGTCAAGCGAGGGCTTAGTTGGGTTCCCAAGTCGAAAATTAAGGGTAGTTGTGAGGGCATGATAGCTAGGGAGGGTTAGGGCATGCAAAGGAATGGAAATGCCTACTAACACGTGTCGTACAATGTCAATGCATGTTGAACTAGAGTGCTAGGGAGTGTTGGGGCATATCAAGGGATAACTAGGTCAAAATGGATGGAAAGGAGCAAATAAGAGTGTGTGCAAGGGAGTGTTAGCAAATTCAAATGTGATGAGGATGAAGTGTGTTAGGAGAAGTTTAGAATAGTATTTACAGGAGGCAAGCCTACGGTTGTTATAAGGGGCTCGACATAGCAGTTTTAGACAAAGGGAGATCACTTTGTGCTAGGCACAACATTGTTTTTCCTTTAGTTATTTTTTTATATGAGATGTGGCACACTTTGGCTACATGCTCATGTTTTAAACTCTTCTAGATAATTGCATATTGTACATTGTTGTGTATAAGTTTTGGGGCACACATCTTTTGTTAGCCTATATCTTGTGTGCCTTGTGAATCTTGTGGTTCTTGCAAACTCTCGATTTATGTTCTACTGTTTATATGAACTGAACATACATGTGAAATAGTGCCTGTGTAATATATGTTGCTTAGTTGTTTTATGGCCATGGCTAGATCATGTGATCCTTTTCTTGGTAAATAGTTAAGTGGGACAAGTTGAGATTGGACATGAGTGGCATAAGATGAGTTATAGGCAGTTTTTTGTGAACAAGGCACAATCTACTTGTAGTAGGTGCAATTGGTCATGTTGTTGGGGTTGAAGTAGGCCAATGTTTTCACATGAACTACAGTAGCCAAGGGCTTGATTGGGTTCCCAAGTCGAGAAAAATTATAAAGTATAGTTGTGAGGACATGAGTGCCAAGGCATGCTAGGGAATGATAAGATGTGCCAGATAGTGCGAAGGCATGTCAAACATGATCATATGTGCCAAGTGATAAGGCATGCCAAGATGTGCAAGGGTGTGTCAAATATGCGTGCCAGGGATTGTCAAGGAAACAAAATGGAGAAACAAGTTAAACTACAAGGAAATGAACACATAAGAGGGTTAATTAGTCATCAATTTACCTTTTCTAAGAGGGGCATGCTAGGTACACCAACACTAGGCGTCAATAGGTGCGAAGCGCAAAGTCTTAGTGCATTCTACGTGCCAAGTATTCCTTTTTTGCTTCTCATCTACTTTCAAAAAATTGATCTAAAATAAATTTAATATTAAACCATGCAAAATCATACTAAGGCATCTCAACGTGTTCCATACATGCTAAGACTTTCCAAGCACCAACACGTGCCAAGTGCAAATATGTGTCAGGGACTGTTATGCATGCTATGAAGTGGAATGACATGTTGAAGACTGATAAGGTGTCCTAGAGAGTGCTAATGCAAGCTTAGGAGTGTTAAGGAGTAATAATACAAAACATTAAGGGAGCACTAGATAAAAATTCATGGAATTTAGTGAATATGAGGAACATGTGCCAGGGACTAGTGTTACTGAGTGCTAGCTATCATCCCAAGGAGGGAGTGACAAGGTATGCTAAGCATTAGTAAGGCATGCTAGGGAATATCAAGGCATTTAAAGAAGTTTTAAAGTGTAGGGAGTTCCAGAGTGTGCTAATTATATGTTCCAAATAGTGCCAAGATATGCCAGTACATTCCAGGTGCTAAGGATGTGCAGGGTGCTAGGGTATGTCAATATGTGTCAAGAAGTGTCAAGGAAACAAAAGGAAGAACCAAGCTAAAATGTAAGGAAATGAACACATAAGAGGGTTAATAATTCAGGACTTTATATTTTTCAAAAGGGGCATTCTAGTCACACTAATAATAGGTCTGAATACATGCCAACTAGCATTGTGTGCCAAGTGCTAATGTAGGTAAATGCTTTCAACCAAGGTGTTCTAAGGCGTGTTAGGGATTACATGCATGCTAACACATGCTATGAGAGTTCCATGTTGTGCTAGCGCATGCCACCATGTGCTTGGGCATCAGTGTCATGACAAGATGTTCTAGGTACAAATATGTTCCAAGAAATGCGAGGTGCTAAGAAATGTTAGTGTGTGACAAAGCATTAATTTAAGGTGTGCTCGAATTGTTGAGGAGTGTTAGGTCTTTCTCATTAATAGAATTGCCAGAGCTTGGTATTAAATAATATATTTCCAATACACACCAGTGGAACTTTATCTAAAGGGAATTTTATAGATAATAAACTTAATAGATATGAATCATGTGTTGACTCATAGGAAAACTCTATTCGATTAGTGATTACTTGAGGGAAATGATACACAGTAATTACTTCTTAAAAAATTGACTGATTATAACTATTGTGGCCTTGGAAATATCATAAAAAATACTCCACAATAATGGCCTTAAATTGTTATATTTTGAAAAAAAAAATATTAACAGGCATATAAGGTCATCAAAAAATCATTTGAATGATCAATGGTGACGAACATTTTTTGACCGTCACTAAAAGTAACAAAAAGAGAATTGGTGAGGGTCATTAAAAGTGCATCACTAGAAGTGTCACCAAAGAGATAATTAGTGATGGGCCTTTAACGACCCTCACCAAAAGTGTCATTGAAAATGGCTTAGGTGACGAACCTTAAAGGACCATCACTACATAGAGTTACAATGACTCTTTTTTAAGGACTGTCACCATATGTGACATTGGTGACGAACCTTAAAGGTCCGTCACAAGCATGACCCTCACCAATGTCCTTTTTTCTTGTAGTGTATGAAGAAATTATTTTATATAGATTGTGAAGAGGAAGAAGAAAATGAACAATAAACTTCAAAAGAATAAGATATACACCATGAACTAACCCTAGAGAAAGAATAAATGAGTCTCACCATATCGTGTAATTCATTGGCAAGAATTACCACTCCTCAAACTCTCAAGATAGAAGGACATATTAAGGAGAAAAAATGAATAGTGTTGATCTATTCGGCTACTACCCATAATTTTATTCATTGTAAGGTATCCAAGGAATTGAATTGGTTCCTATACCTAGTACTAGAATGTCAATTGACGATTCTAAATGGCTAAACTATAAATTTCTCTAGAAAACACCATAATATCAAGTTAACCATGGGGGAATATGTATTGAATAGTCTAATGCTTTCTATTCCAATGGGAGGTCTTGATATTCTACTAGGAGTACAATGGTTACAGTCTTTGGGGATGGTAGCTTTTAATTTTCAAGAAATTTTCTTGAAAATATTTTTGGAAGGAAAGGATGTCGAATTAAGGGATATCACAGGGAGGCAGAGAAATATAATAAGCTCTAATGTCATGATAAATCTTCTGAATAAAGAACAACGAGGCATAATTTCACAATTATGCTCACTAGAAGTTCCAACATCAAAATCCTCTATTTCTCCAGATCTCAAAAAAGTTTTGGGCAATCATTCTAAGGCATTTGAACCTCCCAAAGGACTCCCGCCTATTCGTTATCATGATCATGTTATTCATTTGATTCCAGGAAGTGTTCCTCCAAACATCATGCCTTACAGATATCCTTATGTCCAAAAGAGCGAAATTCAACGTATGATTTCAAAAATGTTAGACGCTCGTATAATTCAACCTAGTCAAATTTATTTCTCTTCTCCACTAGTATGGGTTCACAAGAAGGATGGATCATTGCACATGTTTCTGGATTATAGGGAGCTCAATAAGCTCACTATTAAAGATAAATTTCCCATTCCTGTGATTGATGAATTATTGGATGAGCTACATGGAGCAATTTGTTTTAAAAAGTTCGATATTCGTTCAGGATATCCTAAAATTAGAATGAAGATTGAATACATTCTGAAAACAACATCTTGAACTCATGAGGGTCATCGTGAATCAGTGTTCATGCCTTTTGGCCTTACCAATGCACCATCTACGTTTCAATGGTTAATGAATTCCATTTTCAAACCCCCCCTTAGAAAATTTATGTTAGTATTTTTTGATGATATACTAATCTACAACAGGTGTTGGAAGGATCATGTTGAACATGTTGACAGTGTGCTCAAACTATTGTAGGAGAAAAAATTATATGCAAAAACCTCCAAATGTTTCTTTGGAGTACAAGAGGTGGAATATCTGGGTCATATTGTATCTCACGAGGTCGTTAAGGTAGACCCTAACAAAATTAAAGCCATTAAGGAATAAAAAGTCCCCACAACCATAAAGCAGTTGCGAGGATTTCTCATGTTAACTAGGTATTATCACAAGTTTGTTAAGAATTATGAAAGAATAGCAGCACCTCTAACAACATTATTGAAGAAAAATGAATTTTCATGTACTCGTGAAGAAACTAAGGCCTTTGAACATGTTAAAGAGTGAATGTGCCTAGCACGGGTCTTAGCTATGCCAGACTTCACATAAACCCTTATTGTGGAATTTCATGCCTTAAGGAATGAAATTGGTGTTGTTTTGATGCAAGAAGGAAGACCCATTTCTTTTTAAAGTCATCCAATCAAAGGAAAGTATTTACATAAAGCTATTTATGAGAAGGAAATTTTGGCAATACTACATGCACTAAAGAAATGGAGACCTTACCTAATGGGAAGACACTTCAAGGTAAAAAATGAGAATGATAGTCCTAAAAACTTTTTTGGAGCAAAGACTATCCTTTGAAGAGTAGCAAAAATGGGTCACAAATATGTTGGGTTCTGACTTTAAAATCATCTACAAAAAAGGGAAGCTAAATGTTGTTG